>APFE031447998.1:86948-193742 GCA_000404065.3 Pinus taeda | reverse complement strand
CTGTACGCGACATTGCCCTGAGTTAAACGCGTGTATACGCGGGTCCATATATACCCAACCCGCGTATATGTATTAAAAAACTTAAAAAAATATAAAAGTCCTTATTTTCGGGCGGAGATCGCAGGTTTTACCTGCAGATCACCTGTTAGTGCCCGTGGCCTCAACTGTTCCCAACCAATTCCTAACTAAAAAACTACTTTGGAATTGGTATAAAAAGACATCAAAGGGAAGGCCTAAAGGAGGAGAGAAGAGAGAGTAAGGTTATTATACTGAGATTTTCCCCCTGACCAGGTCTGAAGACCCTTGTGCCTTCTGCACTTCCCCCATTTGTACAGGAAACCCTTGTTTCCTTGTGACTTGATGTTCATCCCTTAGTTATGGCATCATGGAGTGAGTCTTGGAAGGAGATATGCTATAGGCTTAAGGCAGGATGGATCCAGAAGGAGGCTATGCTTGGAGCGTGCAGAGGTTGCTCAGGTGATATTACTCTTTTTGTACTTTCTATTTGTCTATAATAAAGAAACACGTCTTGATTCCCGATATGCTTCTTCTTTATGTTAATGATGTTCATGTTTGAATTTCATGTATGAATGGATGTCTAAAAGTTTATAACTAACTCCTTTCTTGTATAACATAAAGATGATTTTTGTATAAATCTTTGTCCATATACTGCTGCATTCTTTGGAATTGTTGGTTTTGCAGGGCAAAGGAGCGAAAGGGACGTGAAGAAGGGTTTGGACCCTTGAGGAACTACCCGAACGTAGGACCTGAGGTACGTCTTTCTCACCTTAGAAATAGCTTTTTCTAGCATAATGGATGTGTGTGTGCATGTTTCTTGATTTAGACAACTTTCGGTCTGTTAGGGTTCCACCCAAAAGCCCTAGGGGATAAAATCCCGCAACACTAGCACTGCCATATCTTCAATGACCATTTGAGATTGAAATAGATGCCAGTGATTATGCCATGGGAGCAATGTTGATGCAACAAGGTAAACCCATATGTTATCATTCAGAGACATTGACTTTTGCAGTAGTTAATTATCCCACATATGATAAAGAATTGTATGCATTAGTACAGAGTGTGAAAAAGTGGAAACATTACCTAACGGGAAAAGAAACAATTATACATACAGATCATCAACCACTTCAATATTTACACTCACAAACTAAATTGCAGCAATCAAGACACTAGAGGTAGATGGGTTTTCTATAGCAGTTTCATCTTGTCATCAGATATAAGAAGGGCATACACAATAAAGTTGCAGATATGCTATTAAGACCAATCATAAATGCATTTACTATACTTAAGCATAACTCAGTATTGCATGAAAGCTACATTGAACAATATGCTCAAGATGTAGATTTTAAAAATGTATATGCAACTTTAAGTCATGGCAAACAAGTAGAAGAATTGGATTATCATGTTAAGGACCAAATCCTATATCATTTGGGAAAGTTATGCATTCCTCAAACTGAAAGAGTTAACATAATCCGAGAAGCACATAATTCTCTAATATCAGGTCATTTTGGTGTAAGTAAAACAGTTGCACAGCTGCAAAGGTTTTGTTATTGGCCAAGAATGCATGAAACAATTTCTAGGTATATTAAAGGGTGTACCATGTGTGCTACAAGCAAGCCCAATAATAGAAAATTAGGCTTGTAGACTCCACTTCCAGTTCCTCCTCATCCTTAGGAAAGTGTTTCCATGGACTTTGTTGGTGGATTTCCAAAATCAAGAAAAGGTCATGATTATTTATATGTTATTGTGGATAGGTTCAGCAAAATGTGTATTTTAATACCTTGTAACAAGTATATTATAGCTGAACAAATAGCGAAGTTGTTCTTTCAGCATGTATGGGTTAATTTTGGGTTACCCGTTTCTATTGTATCTGATCAAGATTCCCGATTTGTTGGGAAGTTTTGGTCAAGTCTATGAGAGTTGATGGACACTAGATTGAAGAAGAGCACAACATTTCATCCTCAAACAGATGGCCAAACATAGGTGGTCAATAGGACAGTGATCTAGTTGCTCAGGGGCTATTGCAGCAAGCATCCCAAGCTTTGGGATGAACATTTGTGTTATGTGCAACATGCTTACAACCGTGCCAAGCACTCTTCTACACAAAGATTTCCTTTTAAGACTTGTTTTGGGTTTACACCAAAGTCTCCCTTGGATTTTATCTTTAGTAAAGACATAGCAGTTGATGGACACAGTGATGTGGACAAAGCAGCCAAGTTCATTGAACAGATCCAAGAAATTTACCAGGTATTGTAGGAACAACTAGAGAGAAGCCAGGCCAAGTACAAGGCAAGGCATGACAAGCATCGGATTGAGCATAGATTCCAAGTTGGTGATCAAGTTTGGTTGTACATCAACAAAGACAGAATGCAAGGTGAAGGTAAGAAGTTGAAGCCAATAAGGTATGGGCCTTTCAAGATACTTGAGAAAATTGGTGAAAATGCTTTTCACCTTGATTTTCCAGCCTATATGCATATCTATTCAGTCATTAATGCAGAGAACTTGAGACTATATGAACCTTCATTGATTGAAGATCCCGAAGAGCAAAGTCAGTTGCCTTCTATCGATGATCTGTTGCCTGAATATCTCAATGAGTTGTAGGAAGATATAGTTCTGGACAGGAAGGTGAGAACTAAGGTAGAGGGGATGTTGAGTACCTGAGAATTGGACTCAAAGGTTCAAAACCAAGCAGTGCAAGATGGATAGAGATTGGACAAGTGAGGAAGTTGTATCCTCACTTGATTGATGCTTAAAAACCAACTTTTGGTGGCCCAAAATATTTTTCAGTGGGAAGGCGTGATCCAAAATGGATCTTAAAAACCCTCTAAGTCTTCAAAAACCAAAAACTACCGCAGAAGATGAGCCTTTGAAAATGGCGGAAAACACTATTGGGAGTGAAAAACATGAAGAAATAGTGAAAAACAAAGCTATCGGAGTTCAAAATAACGATGCACAGGAGCCGTCAAATTTGGCCTATCAACGATCCAGATCCGATCGGCATATCACAATCGGAGATGACAAGCAGAGGCTATCATGTGAAAGTTGCGACAACAATCAATGCGGGTCAACGAGGATTGTCGATCGAGTGCGCAGATCGACGACCCAAGTTAACCCATAATATCGGGTCGGAAAAATACAATGGAGCGCTTACCAAAGGCCCGGGGACTATGCGATATGTGATATCGCAATATTGCATTAGAGTGATACAAAAGAGCGGGGCCGATACATACGCGATTTGAAATAAAGCCGGACCCGACGGGTCTTACGAGTCAAAATATATATATTTTGAGTTCCGTAAAAAGGAGTTTTTCAATGTAAATTCATGTTTTCGTTAAATAAACGAAAATCAAAGGAAATGCGAATTGGGCGATAAAATGGACCCGAAAGGGTTTTTATATGCAACAATTTGTGTTTTGAGTTCTGAAATGAGCGGGATTTCGGGCGAGCCTTGGGCGGTAAGTGGTATTGGCCAGGCTTCGCCCGAGCCTATACATTGGCCGCCACGTGGCCAGGCACCGGAGAGAGAAAGCCACCCTTTTCGGGTGGGTAATCTTTGGGCGCATAAGCCACCTGAATCAATAATAACCATTGGATCAACGATGACTTGTGATAGCGCCCAAAGACGGATCCGAAGGGATTATAAGGCGAAATTAATAATATTTCAGGTTCGATAGACCGCGTTTGAGCGGATTTTCCTGTGTTTTTGTGTATTTCTCTGTGTAAACAGAAAATGACTATTTTGGGGGTTTCTAAAGCATAGATGGTTCATTTCGCTATAGAACAGGTGGCCACCATCCCTGAAGACATTACACCATGATTGGTTAACGCTCAGAGGGGGTTTGAACGAACAGAGGCCAGAAGCCAAAGAGCCTAGAAGAGGAAATGAACAGACAATGCGGATTGGCTTAAAAGCCACAAAATGACAAAGACAGAGAAAAGAAGTGCTGAGACAGAGAGAAACAAAGACATAGAAGGAGAGGGAGAGTCTGTGTACTCAGAGAGACTTGAGGGATTCAAGTAAAACTCCTGCTGTTTTATATCTGTTGTATTGAGACTCAAATTGATCTCACTTTTGTAAAACTCTGCTCTTGAAGACATAATAGAGAGGTCACCATTGAAGGCTGGACCAGGAGACGTAGCCCAGGATTTTTGAGTGAACTCCTTGATTATCTTGTTGTGTTATGTGTGTATGTGTGTTATGTATCTTTAATTGCTTCATTGTCTATATTATTCGCAAACTTATCGATCCGTTGTATTAAGTAATATAGGCAAATCCATACACATGATTCTGTAATACCTTAATATTAGTCTAAGATCTCATTTTCAAATCATAAAATAATAGTTGCAAAAGTAAATTGAGACTCCCAACATATTTGACCCCTAAAGAACTTCCAAATTTATGGAAATGGTTGGAGTTACATTCAAGACATCTCTTTGAGCTTCCATGGGACGATTATGCTTGTGGAGCTCTGTCTCTGAGTATTAGTTAGATATAATCACTATGTAATGGCCTATGTATCCGACATCTCTCATCAATTTGTGTGTGATTTTAAGGTTATTATGAATAACTTAAGTTGACAGAGATGTTCTCCATGTTCAATAGTACACTTTTCTTGATATTTGCTTATTCCTAGATATTGGTAGCTCTGTTTTCAATCTATTTTTGTGGGTAGCATGATACTTGGAAGACTACTTTCAATTTAATGCAAGGATTGCATGATTAGTTGATTATGCATTTAGCTTATGGAGTGATTCAACGACATTTATATATTGATGTGATGTCTTGAGACCATTACACAACCTTTTGGTCATTGGTTATTCGGATGTATAATTTTTTAGGAAAACTTGGAAAGAGCTCATGCTGCATTTGGGACATAGTAATACAAACCCTTCAAATTTTCAATAGCATAGCTTGCAAGATCACATGAAGAAATGGAAGTTTTCATGACATGTTGTATATATATGCCTTGGTGATGACTAAGGTAAATATCATACAAATCTATTGAGGCAAAAATTGGTGAGAGATCAACTTCAATCTCAAACAACAATTGTGGGTTTTCCAAACCTAAAACCAAAGTATTGCCAATGTTTTGGTTTCAATATTACAAATGCTTTTCTCTTGAGCCATGATCGATTGAATTTATTTGCCTCCATTTATGACTTAAGTGGCACGGTAGCATTTCCATAACCCAAGAAACAAGGATGAGAAAGAGCAGCAATCGTTGGTTGTACGTTTTTGGGGTGATTTTGTCAAATCTGACAAGTAAAAATGAGCTTGTAAGAGTCTCATCCAAAGTGTTGTTGCACTTGCAAAAGGGATGATTTGAAGTCTTCTATTAGGAAGTCTGACCAGTTAGTTGAGGCTAATTCCTAGAGGTGAAAAATATGTGCCATATCAACAGGCAATGTTGTTACAGGATCAAGAATAGTTGAGAAGAAGTGTGTCCAGCAGGCAAGGCAAGACATTTAGTCTACCATAACACTACTAGGCTTAGATTCATAAGCATGGTGGGCTTCAGGTTTCTGTTGAGATGACGTGAAATACTGCAACACTAAGTTATAATGTAGGAAAAGGCTGTAAGTTGAACTTGCTGAGTTTATCAACGCCAAGGTTACCAGTATAGGGGGTTGAAAAAGTATACAAAAGAGTAAAATATATGGTTGCTTAATTAACAATTTGTCATGCCTTTTTTTTACTCAAGAAAATTGAAATTCAACCAACATATGACAAAATCCTGAGTGCAGATGGAGACAATCGACCAGAATATGGTTCTAGTTTCCCTGAGAATGATAGTAATAAGGCACTCATTAATGAAGGGAAATCCTGAAGATCCCCTAAGGTTCAAGACACCAACGCTCCTATCTGTGATTTTGAATATTGTAGAAACTTTGGCACCTATAATCATGTGCATCTCCAATCAGCATTACCTATTAAGTTTGAACAAGACAGTGCAAGATCCTATATGTTATCCTTTAACAGTCATCCTACATATGACATGGACTCTGATAAGGAAGAAAAGAAGGCCGATTATATTATCAAGCCGTTTTGTGAACCATATGAGACAAAGGTAGAAATGTTCATTCCATTTGTTGAAGGCATCCTTATTGAAGATGAATATTCTTTTCATATTGGAAGAACTAACCAATATCCAGGCATACAAGAGGACTTCTGCAAACCCATAATTGATTTACTACACAGTGAGCATAATCATTTCCAGGTTTTTCTCTTATTGTTCATAGTTATGATAATTGATCTTCAAAGGAGGTTGTTCTCCTAACTACAAACAATATTCAAGTAGCTTTAATTTCCCATATAAAACAACCCGTTGTTTGAAACAATGATGTTGATGGCTAGCATAAAATTGTTCCTATGTTTGATCCAGAAATGTTGGAACTAAAGTCTCAATATTCCTTTGAACATAATGACCTAAGGAGACCAGATCTTTATAGGAATGGAGAGCCAGATATGGATCTGTCTCCCAACTCAAGGTAGATTCTAAAAGGGCCCAAAATATACCCTCTACACCAAATTATTTTGTGTCTTTTTCCCTAGTATTTTGTGTCTATTTCCTCCTCGGAGCATTTTATGCAAATTGGTTCCAATATTGAAGCCAAGTTACATAAGACCATTCAATTCTTTTAGATGAAGGGAATTTCGTCCTCATTTTCTTTCTACTAATTACTCAGCCCAACAATATTGGGTAGAACAAAGGAGAAACCAATTCCATATCCTCTACCCACTATGGGAAGAAGAAATATGGCACCTATAATAGGAAGCTTGCCCATTCCAATAAGGAATGTCAAACATTTAGGCCCAAGAGTTCCAAAAGGAAAAATACTTCCTTTCTAAGCATTATTGAGAGGTTGGAGATTTAGAGGTTGATGTCAACAATCCCAACTATATTGATCCACACTTAATGCTAATGCCCAAAGATAGCCTTTCCATCAACAAGGAATCTCTTTGTACATAGAACTGTCAAATCAAGCACAAACTTGCATATATGGTCATTGATAATGGCAACCAAAATAACATTTTCTTGCTTCAATTGGAAAAGGAACTTAAGTTACCAACCTAAACTCATAACAACTCACATTAGATTGGATGGGTAAAAGATGCATATTAGCTTGTTCTAATCAGTTGACAATAGATTGGGCTGTTGCTAAAAGATGGTAAGATTTTGCAAAATTGAAAATTGAAATTCAACCAACATATGAAAAAATCCTACGTGCAAATGAAGATAGTGGACTAGACTATAGTTCTAGTCTCTCTAAAAATGAGAGTAATAAGACACTCATTAATGAAGGGAAATCTTGAAGATCCTCTAAGGTTCAAGAGACCAACACTCCTCTCTATGATTTTGAATATGGTAGAAACTTTGGCACCCATAATGATGTGCATCTCTAATCAGCATTACCTATTAAGTTTGAACAGAACAGTGCAAGATCCTATATTTTTTGCTTTGACAGTCATCCTACATATGACATGGACTCTGATGAGGAAGAAAAGAAGGTTGATCATATTATCAAGCGGTTTTGTGAACCATATGAGACAAAGGTAGAAAGGTTCATTCCATTTGTTGAAGGAATCCTTATTGAAGATAAATAGTCTTATCATATTGGAAGAACTAACCAATATCTAGGCATACAAGAGGACTTTTGCAAACCCATAATTGATGAACTACACAGTGAGTAGAATCATCTCCATGTTTTTCTTTTACTATTCATAGCTATAATAATTTATCTTCAAAGGAGGTTGTTCTCAAAACTACAAATTATATTCGGGTAGCTTTAATTTCCCATATAAAATAGCCCATTGTCCGCAACACTCATGATGATGGCCAGCATAAAACTGTTCCTATGTATGATCTTGAAACGTTTGAACTAAAGATTCAATATTTCCTTCGACCAGAATGGCCCAAGGAGGCCAGATCTTTATAGGAATGGAGAGCTAGATATGGATCTCTCTTCCAACTCAAGGTAGAGTCTCAAAGGGCCCAAAATATACCCTCTACACCAAATTATTTTGTGGGTTGTTCCCTAGTATTAGGAATAAGTTAGAGTTTCTTTTATTTCCTCCTTGGATCATTTTATGCAAATTGGTTCCAAGATTGAAGCCAAGTTACATAAGAACATTCAATTCTTTTAGATGAAGGGAATTTAGTTCTCATTTTATTTCTACTAATTAATTAGCCCAACAATTTTGAGTAGAACAAAGGAAAAACCTTTTCCATATAATCTACCTACTGTGGGAAGAAGAAATATGGCACCTATCATAGGAATCTTTCTCATTCCATTGAGGAATGTCAAACATTTAGGCCAAAGAGCTCCAAAAGGAAAAATACTTCCTTTCTAGGCATTATTGAGACGTTGGAGACTTAGAGGTTGATGTCAAAAATCCCAGCTACATTGATCCACACTTGACGCTAATGCCCAAATATAAGCTTGCCAACAACAAGGAAGCTCTTTGTAGATAGAACTGTCAAATCAAGCACAAACTAGCATATATGGTCATTGATAATAGCAATCAAAATAGCCTTTTCTTGCTTCAATTGGAAAAGGAATTTAAGTTACCAACCTCAACTCATCCCAACTCACATTATCTTGGATGGGTAAAAGATGCACATTAGCTTGTGCTAATCAGTTGACAATAGATCAAACTATTGCTAAAAGATGGCAAGATTTTGCCCAATATATTATATGTTCTTACAAACAAAGTTGAGAAGACTTACGAAAATAAGATGATGACAATTGTAATTAATTGCTCCTTTTCCTTTTCCTTGAAGTAATATAATTGGAATTTAAAAAATAAAAGGAATACTACAAAAGAGTAATGCCACAAATGCAAATATATTGTAAGTATAGAAAGTCCAAAATATAATGAAGTTAATTAATGGAGTAAATGATTGAAAAATCAATGGGATCATTGGTGGTTGTTGTCTCCTAAACACAAGATTTACAATTAGATGTTTACAAATACATTATGATACATTCCCACTTGCCACTTGTCACCTAGTATGATTCTCACCTCTTCCTCCTTGGTTACAAGGAATTGTTCGCTAAATTATGAAAACGGAAACCAGTATGCTATAGGCTAATTGGTTCTCTAAACCAGTATGCTATTAGGCTAAATAGGAATTGTGCTATAAACCTATCTATGATACAACACCAAATTGCCATTATGATGCATGACTAAAACTCACCACTACATTGAAGATCCTACACTTATGATTCTATGCAACTCTGCACCTTTGATACAATGACTACAGTGTAAACATACTTAAAATCTCCTTGAATGCTCTCATAGACACAATTTATTTAATTAACAGACTGTTTAGTTTAGGTATGTTCTATGCTTAGAGAAATTTATTTCAATTTTCACCGTTAGCTAAAGACCTTTTCTAGATTAGCAATCACATCAACATTAAAGTAAATTGCAGATAGAACATAAACATATATCGCAGAAGACAAGCGAAGAGAAGAGGACACAAGATGTAGCGCTAGCCAGGGACAAACCCCAATGTGGGGAAACGCTTGATCAATTCTTCTTATATGTTCCTCAAGAGTTCAACAAAGAAAGAGAGAGAGAGAGAGAGATAGTACATTTACAACAAAAGTCAACACTTTGACATATCTAGATAAGAGCATAGATCATCTCTAAGAATATGATGCATGAGATCAGTTGAAGACATGTTGCTTCAACTAATTCTCCAAGGTGACTCCTTCACCTATCATTGTGCTGCATCTTGTCATCATGCTGCACCTCACCATGTTGCACCCATCATCACAATGTTGGACCTTATGACCATGTTGTACACATCATACTGTTGCACCTTATGTTGCACTGTTGTCCCAGTGTTTGACACTATTGTATCTTGTGCCACTGCTGCACCATGATGTCACCCATGTGCTTGCTGCACCATAGCTACTTTGTGTACTTGCTGCACCAAGTACCATACTGTTGTCCCAATGTGCTATACTATTGCAGCACCATGAACTTGTGGTTGCTATTGCAATACATCATGCTGCTGCAATATATCATATTGTTGCAATATATCATACTATTGCACCTCACCATTGTGCTGTGATACACTTCATCACTATACCCATCATCATGCTACAACATTCACCACAATGTTGTCACATCATATCATATCATGTTGTTGTTTGTTGCATTTAGGACAACCATCACAATGTGGTTATTGACTGGTTAGGGCATCAATGATAGTCCAACAAACCTTCATACATCAGCTGCAACATTCCTACCAAGGCTACAGTCACCCTTGTTTAGCACTCCTGCATCCCACGTTGGCTTGTCATACCCTAGAAGGCCTTACGCCCTCCTAACGTAGACCTGTAGGTGTGATAGGGACTGCAGCTAGCTACAGAAAGCTTATCCTTTGTTGCAGTAGCCCTTTCCAAGGGTTATAGCCCCACAAAACTATGCCTTCGACCCTCAAGACAGCTTGCGGTATCCATGACAGTCTCTCGGTCTCCACCAATGTGTCACTACTGCTCCAACAATTATCTCAGCCTCCATTGATGAACTCAACCTCCTTCACGCTGTCTTAGAGCCTCCCTTTCTTGTTGTGGCTAGGGATTAGTGTTGTTGTAGGTGGACTCTTTCTCCTCCACATAGGGTACTTAGGCTTCTACCATGGTTGTGTTAGATAGGGCAGGGTTAGGGCTTCTTGTAATTGAGATAAGGGTTGTCTTTTATGACAGCATTTAGGGCAGCATTAGGGATTGTAAGGACAGCATAGGTCTCTTCACCATGACTGCGTTAGGGCTTCTCCATAGGTCAGCATTATGGCTACTTCCTCATGGCTAAGATAAGGTTTGCCGTCCATGAGAGTGTAGAGCCTTCTAGGGCATCTCCTATGATAGCGTGGAACTTTTCTCGATTAGGGCAGCGTTGTCCCTTAGGATCTATCCTCCCACCAAAACCAAAATACAAGTAGAGAGGAAGAGATCCCAAGTGAGTGTGTCCAAATGACTTTCAAGGCACCTCTGTTTATACTAAAACGTTGAGCACATTTGGGGTTTATTTGGTTGCTGGCCGACCTTGACGAATTGTCCCATAACACAAATAAATTCATATCTCCTTGAATACTTATCAGAATCATATGATCTTTAAATAAATCCTACACCTCTCGATGAGAGGGATCCAAGAAAAATATCAGATGCCATTAATAAGATGACCCACATGGAGTTTTTCCCTAGTTGCCAATTTTAACATAGACTTAGTTAATCTCTGACTCTTTCCAAGCTCAAACCTCCCCTTTTAAGAGTCATTTATCACAAACAACTATCATGCTGGTTGGGGAATCTTAGCTTGAATATGCTCCAAGGTGTACCACTTGGTAGCTTGGGATGAGTTTTATTTCATCCCAAACTAATAAAACTCTCAAGGCCTTTACCAATGTACATCAAAAGGGCCTTAGACTAGGAATATGGGTGTCGTTATTATTATTTGCATAATAAGAATGAGTATGAGGGAAGGAGAAAAAGGGATTTACTTCTAACATGAAGCTTATCATGCTCAACGATCATGATTTTAGCATTAAATTGGGAAGTTGTCAATGGTTTAAACAAGATTGTCGTCTCAATTTTTAATCCATTGCAAAATAAATTGTCTTGCATGTTCTTAGGAACGATGAAGCTTGTTGATGTGCAAGTACCAGTTTAATCAGTGTTCAAATTTCATCCTCGATGTTTTTGCAAGACCCTTAGCTTTCTTTTTTACAACTTTTAGGTGATTTAAAGAGAAAATTTGAAGGATCTCAAGAGTATGCTAATATTTCTTTGTGTCCTCCAGAAAAAATCCCCTTTGCCAAGTTGAAATGATCAAATGTCTGGAAACATGGCTTTCAAGGATTTAGTTATATTTGTGGAGGATTCTGGTATGATTGTTCCTCTATTTCATCTAAGGGAAAATATTTTAAATGCTCTCCAAGAGGAGAGTTTTAATGATATGGATTATAGGTTTTCTTCTACAACAGAGGCTAAAAAAGTGAATCTTTGCAATACTGAATCTCCTAATTGCAGAAGGAATGGTTGCAGTTTAAAACATCCTTGTAAAACATCGGCTTCTACATAAGCAAGTGGCTCAAATGAATCGACAAAGAGTTGATATTTATGAACTACAATTTCATATTGTTCATCATGATATTCTTATGGTTCTGGAAGCATAACCATTACGAGATACCTCTTAGACTTGAAATCAAGAATGGATTTATATTCAAGTAACCAAAAATGAGCATCGTGCAATGGTAAATGTTGAATAAGATTGTTTAAATCTAATCGGCATGCACTTATCATCGATAGAAAATATTTCATGTCATCTTTGGAAAGCTTGGGAATGGCATGAAGGCCCTTTCGAATGCAGAGGAATGAATCCCAACCAAAATGGCAATAATCACGTGTGTTTCCTCAGCTTTCACTGCAACAAAGACTGGACTCACCTGAGGGATCACTGCGGCAATCTCCACTGCTAACATCTCAATGCAAGGCACCCTTAACTTATCCCTCAGGCAGGGGTTTATCTACTTTCACTCTTCTGGGAAGAGGTTGGCGATGGATTCAACAAGCCTAAGGAATCATTGCAGCAACCTCCACTGACAACATCTCAATGCAAAGCACCCTCAACTTATCCCGTAGGAAGGGGACAATCTACTTTCACTCTTCTAGGAAGAGGCTGGCAATGGATTAAAAAAGCTTAAGGGATCATTGCAACAACCTCCACTAAAAAAATCTCAACGCAAACCACCCTCAACTTATCGCAGGCAGGGGCCGATCTACTTTCACTCTTCTAGGAAGAGGCTGGCAATGGATTCAACAAGCTTGAGGATTTTATCAAAGAGAGGAGGCTTCAACCCATATGGGATCACAATGTGATGGCAATTTCAGTTTTTTGGATTTGGTTTCCATAGAAAAATAGTTTCAAGTGTCAGATTGGGCTCCAAATGGAATGTACAAAAGTGATCTTTGGTATTTATCTGTGGCTTTCATGTCTCAAAACTCTAACCTGTACCAGAATGGTAGTCTATACTTTTAAAGATGAACTTAAAGCTGGGAATGACTCACCATGTTTTGAATATATTGAGAAGAGGACAACTACTTCAGGAAGATAGATATTGCTAATGACAAGAAGAATAGATGTCTTCGATTTTTTGAATGATAACAGTTCCTAGCTCTGGAAAACCCTGCAGAGCTGCCTTATCTCCCTACAGAGCTATGGAAGTTTAGTTATTTGGCACTGAACAGAGTCTCTGTAAGTTTGCCGATAGAACTGAGACTCTCTTAGAGTCGATCACCTGACCTGTACTTTGGATCAAATTGCATACAACAAGCACACCCATATCGTTCTTGGACTGAACTCCATCACCGATTTCCGAGGCCAAAAACCATGCTCCTCTGCACAGGGTTCACTGTAATTCCCTGTTTGGATGGTAGTTTGACTCGGATGGTAATTTAAAAAAAAGGTGAACAATGTTTACCTATGTTCTCTTACATGTAAGTACACACATTTAATGTTATTCTTGTTTTACTTTGTCATATGCATTGGAATAGGATTTTCGCTATACTAGGGCTAATTGTTGCATTGCATATTTGCAAAATTGTGGAATTATTGTTTTTATATAGCATCTCTCAATGTATGGACCATGTATGTTGAATGAAATCTCTTAGCGATAATTTTACCATTGAATTTATCTTGATAAGCCATCTCTTTTTGCAAAGCGAAGTATAAAGCTCTAAGGTCACTTCTTCTTGCCCTAAAGGCCAAGCGAAGTAGTCCTTGAGGCCTCCTTGACCCGGAAACGAAGTCCTTTCTCATCATTCTCCTAAACTCCATTCTCCCAAGGGAATAGGCACTGGTCTACCAATAGGTGGTCACTCAAAGAACCATTTTTCTTCACCTTTCCCTCTTCATTCTAGGTCAAGCCACGCTAGGCCACCTAGGGCATCATTTTCCCGCCAAAGTAGCCATATAAAAAGTTCAGTCCCCTAGCCCCTACTAAATTGGTGTGTCCTCAAGGTCTCCTCCAAATTTGAAGAAATTCCGACGGTGGGATTATGAGATATCCCAATCCCTAGCTCTGAGATCAAACTTTGCCCTGGTGTTCCCTAGGTTAGTACCTCATATGATCAATTTGACACCTCTAGGTGAAAACTCTTGTTTTGATCCTTTCCCCTTCCTTGTCTGGGTTAAGATCATCGTTGGTTGTTAAACTCCCTCCCCTTAACCTAGGTGGGGTCCACTTGGTCCCGTGTGGTCACATACCTTTGAAAAGTTAATTCTTCAAGAACCACTTGGGAAACCAAGTCTAATAAAGATTTTATGGATTGGGGAACTCCTTCTCAAGGCACACTCCTTAAACCTATACCTTAAATCCTCACCTCCTTCTCCTAGAAAGTTTTGTACCTTGCTTGAAGAGCAAGCAAGCCCCATTCTTAACCCCATTCTAGGAAAAGGATCATCACGGTCACTTCACATCCATTTATTGATTCATCCTTCACAAGTGACTTTCCATATACAGGGCCTCCTCCCATCAGTGAAAGTCTGTAAAGAGTAGGGAGTCTTAGCTGAGGTGACAGTGGGCTAAGTCTCCATTATTTCCCTTGATCTAGCAGTTGTCCCTTTAGGAGCCCCTTTTGAGGGCCCCTGCTAGTTTGAGTAGTAACACGTCCTACCTTAAAGTAGGTATCCACTGTTATACCTTACACAACATGCACTTATCCCTTGAGCCTCGCGTAGTTAATTAAAAAAAAAAATCATAAAAGGAAAAAGGCATATAAAAAAGGGTGGAAAAATCAAGGTCAAGGCACGTCATGCACCACAATTTCTCCCTCCTATACATTATATACCCAAGTGTGGGTTTCCCTTTTATTAGCTACCCTTGTACCCCAACATGTGGCCCAGGGCTACCCCTTTCATTCCTTACTCCATTCATCTCTTTATCACCCCCTTTAAAAGTAGAAACCACCTAATAGGATACTTGGTTAACCCCATTTGGAGCTTAGAGACATTAGCACATGCCAAAGCCCATTATGGAAAGACATGTCATTATGAAGTGCCCACCTACTGTCCATGGTTTGTAAGCTCTTTAACTCGATTTCCTTTAATGACTTGTTGTACGGGAAGGCTAGGGGACGCATTAGATCTTATGCAGGATTGCAGATGGTCTCCATCTTGAGTTTGGTCTCCCCATACGGGGTCCTAACCCTCCAGAGGGCTACATTGGCACATGTAGGGTATGTGTTGAGAGCCATGGACCTCCACGGCAGTAGACATCACTCCATGGATCCCCAAAGATGTTTAGAGATTGCTAGAGATTCACCTATTGGGCAAGTAAAATGCACCTAGTTTACCATGCCCAGCCAACCCCACATCTGGATTCTGTACCATGCACTTGGCAAATGACCTAGGACTTGTATGCTGATGTGGTATCACTTACACCCAATGTTCCCAGACTCGAAATTGGAAATAAATCGGCAAGGAAAAAGAGAAAAGAGTTTTAATCGAATTGGCAAAAAATTGGGAAAAAATCGATGAATTCAATAAATAAAAATATACACATATATTGAATTAAAAAAATAAAAAAAAACAAACAAACAAACAAACAAACAAACAAACAGACAAACATTTTTCATTGATATTCAATAAATCCATGTCCAAACAATGCATAATATCAATAGATGTCTAAAATATCATGAATGAAAAAGTATCTCATATATGTTATGAGTCCAAACATGATCCAAAGTATTGAGCCCTAACTCCTAACTAGTGACTACATATAACCAGAAGCATTTGCTTCTAAAAGTTTACAAAAAGTTGCATACTAATCAGTAAAAAATCAATAACTAAGAGTCTTAAGACTCTTAAGAGTGAGAACTAGAAGTGATTCCTCCCACTCCTTCACTTGCTTGACTCTCAAAGTTCTCCAAGTCATGTAGGCATAAAAGAGGAGCCTTCTCTAATTGGACCCAATCTGCTGCATTTGTAGTTTGCAGATCTATCTCTTCAAGGTTGATTGGTGAATGATCCAAACATGTCATTATCATGAGAGTCGAGACATTGAAATGTGAATTAAAGTATGAACTTTAAACTTTAAAGTGCAAATCAGATTATGAGACTTTCAAATTTAGGCTCTCACTTAGTATTTGCTTGTTGTGAAGTCGTAGTATTGGACAAATACAAGGTCATTTAAGCATTTTTATGTTAATCGGTTGCGCTTCTTAGAATGTTTTTTTCTCAAACATGCTCCAGTTGCACTCACAACCTGAAGCACTGCATCCTTGGTTTAAGATTCGAATGGCGAATCTCTTCAAATCTGGCGTGTCACTTCCAAAGTTTTGCCACCAAAGACCTAGAAAGTGGCAAGGGTTCATGAGTAGAAGTACTAAATAGTAAAAACTTAAAAAGACAACAAATCTTAATAAAACATTTAACATAAAAAATAAAGTTTAAACAAATTTAATTAATTGATGAAGCCTTCAAGCCTCAAAGAGTACCTAGAAACATCTTAGACCTTTCTCGTATAGCACTAGTATAGGAAACTAATTTAGATGGCGCCCTATAATTCTGTAGTTGGGCAAAGACATTGCTTTGAAAATCTGGATCAAGGAAGCAACTTTCAATGCATGTCATAAGTCTTCTACCAACCTCCCCATCCTCATTAAATTTGCTCATCATAAAAATACTGTGGGTTTAAGAAGTACCCAATAGCATGTAAGGGGAAACGCATTGCTTATCCCAACGTGCATCAATAATGTGCCAAAGAGACATATATTTTGCCTCCTTGTCCCCATATCTTCTTTTGATGGCCTCCTTTGCGAGATCCATCACCTCATAAATGTAACCCATAGCGGGTTTGTCACCATCAACCATCCTGAAAATTCAAGCTTTCAAATTTAAAATAATATGAAACATTGAAAATAAAAAGAAGCTTGAAATGAAATTTTTAAAATGAAAAAGTTAAAAGACTTTAAGTACTTGAGAACTCTAACAAGGGACTCCGTCACATCAATAATCTCTTCAACATCTTTCCAGAAACCGTCATTAAACACAAGTGAAACAATTTCAATGCCTTCAAGGGCCTTGGAATGTTTAGATGCCATCCACTCAGGTCCCAAGAACATCCTCTTCATATTTATCTTTTGCTCAACCACAAATTGCAAAGATATGAAATTTGTTGCAAATATAGTCACTGCACGTCAAACAATTTCTTTACCTTCGATGTATTTTCTCATGGTGTTTAGGAAAATAGTGTGGTTGTATAGGTATCTGGTTATGGATTTTGCCTTCTCCACAACCTCATGTATCCAATGAAGCTTACCAATGTCCTCAAACATTAAATCTATGCAATGGGTAGCACAAGAGGTCCAAAAAATAGTCGGGTGCCTAATCTCAAAAAGTCTACCAACGGCCATATAATTAGTTGCATTGTCGGTGACAATTTGTACAACATGTTCTTCTCCCACTTCTTGAACGACATCCTCCATAATTTCACAAATAAGTTGAGCAGTATTAACCTTTTCTGAGGCATCCACTGATTTGAAAAGTGTTGTTCCTACTGGACAAGATACAAAGAAATTTATTAAAGTTCTAATCCTCTTATTTGTCCATCCATCACTCGTGATGGTGCACCCTATTTCTACCCATGACGTACGAAACTCAGATAGCACAAGCATGACATCTTCAACACTCTCTAACAACAAATTTGTCCTAAGGCTCTCTGATGAAGGGGCTTTGAACCCTATACCTACAACAACAACTGCATCAACCATAGCTTGCCAATAAGGACTTCTGGCATAGTGGAAAGGTATATCAGAATAGTACCAAAAGTTAGCAATGGCCTTCCTGTTGATTTCCGGTAGCATCGGATGTGCTCTAAGTCTCAAATTTTGCAGGCAGGCTTGGGCACCATGTATTCCAAAGAACCCAAAAAGCGTTTTGGGAAATTCCACCCGAAGATACTTTTATTAAAATAATTAATTATTTTTAATGGGACCGTGAGTCTAAACTTAGGAAATTAAAATAATGAAGGGGTATTAATCTAAACAATGGACGCAGTTCTCACACAGGGGATGACGCAGTGGAATGCAGAGGGGGCAGTAGGTCCTCTCTTGGATCAGAAACTCGTCGAGAAGTGTTTGTAAAATTTCTCGCAAAGAATCCTCTTCTATTCTACTAGTTGTATCTTGTACAAGAGATTTTTGCTAGAGGATAAAATAAAACCCTCAGATATACTACACCGGTTTTCCCGCATTGGGTTTTCCCTGGGACATTTGTCCAAAAATAACTGTGTAGATGTGTTGTGTATTTCTTTCCTGTTCAGTTTCTTGTTTCCACATATAATTTAATTAAGTGAAGGTTGCAGTTGTATTTACTTCGATATTTACCATAGAACACAATAAGTAATTTGCATGTAGGAGAAGTAACATCATTTTGTTGTAGTAGGGATTCCGGGTTTAGGAATTTTCACATGGTATCAGAGCTGCAGGTGAAACAAGAAGAGCAGTGCCAGAGAACCCAGTGCTAAGCAAAGAAGAAGTCGAATAGCTGCAAGAGGCAGCAGTTCGAATCCCTAGAGGGATTGCGCAGTTCAGGCCAGGAAGGCTGAATTTTCAAGGAATGTCTCTCTCTGAGTGAGTTGACAGAGAGGTAAGACCTCCAAATTGAAGTTTTCCAGCATCAGAGGGAGAAGTGCAGCAAATTCAGTGAAGAAGAGGTTTTTCTCGTGGGACGCAATTTTTTCCTACAGCAGTTGCTCGAGCAAGATAGCATCAAAGATAGAAAAACAACACAAAGATGGAAACTCAAGATGTCTCTAAATTATCTTCCAGATTAGAAGAAGAATTCGCATGCTTAGCAAGTTCAGTGTCAGCAAATGTTTGGTACATTGATAGCGGGGTTTCAGCCCATATGACTGGAGTACGAGAATATTTCTCGAGCTATCAAGAAGAACAAACAGACTTTCTGATTACTATGGGAAACAGAACAAAGTGTACTCCAATAGGGAGAGGTACCATAGCATTTCAGACGAAAGCAGGAACCAACATCTGAGCCACCAATGTTTTTCATGTGCCTGGGTTAGGAATGAATCTGATTTCAGTGTCTCAGTTACAAGACAAGGGATACGATGTATACTTCATTGGAAAGAAAGTATACGTCAAACATCTACGTTGGAAGAAGAAGAGACAAATTGGAGCTCCAAGCAACAAACTGTGTATGTTGCAGCTCGAGTCTCTAATGGCACTGATAGGCAGCAGTGATAATGGTGAAAGGGAACTAAATGAATTATGGCACAAGCGAGTGGGACACTTACACCATGGAGCAGTAAGGATGCTCAGAGAGATTGTTACAGGAGTTCCAGTCCTTAGTACTAAGCATGATGATTTATGTAGAGGATGCGTACTAGGGAAGTACGCTAAAGTAGTTTTTTTCCATAAGCAACAATAGAGTTGAATGTGTATTGGGATTGATACACTCAGATATCTGTGGTCCAATGTCCACAAGAGCTCTTAGTGGTGGTGAATACTTTGTCACCTTTATTGATGATCACTCTAGAAAAACCTGGATCTATTTCTTAAAGACCAAGGATGAGGTCTTTGATCGATTCGAAGAGTTTAAGGCTCTCATTGAAAATATGACAGGGAAAAGGATAAAGGTATTGTGTTCAGATAATGGTGGAGAATATACAGACAAAGACTTCACAAATTTCTGCGCAAAGGAGGGCATCAAAAGAGAAAGGACAGCTCCATATCATCCGGAGTAGAATGGAGTAGCAGAGCGGAAAAATAGAACTATTGTTGGGGCGGAAAAAGATATGTCGTATGTTCAGGCAGAGGCTTGCAACACAGTAGTATATATCCATAATAGAACTCCTCACAGAGCGTTGGGGAAGAGAACACCAGAAGGTGTCTTCACAGGGAAGAAGCTAGAAGTAAGTCATCTCAGGATATTTGGAAGCGTGGCATATTGTCACATTCCAGATGAAAAGTGCAATAAACTGGATCAAACTATAGAAAAGGGTTACCTCATAGGATATAACAAGACCTCAAAGGCATACAGAATCTACATTCCTAGAAGCATGAAGATTGTACGGAGACGTAATGCGAAGTTCATGGAGGATAGAGCTTGCAGGAAATCTCGAGAGATGCCAGCAGAAGGTCAGTCAATAGATGTTCCATTAGTCCAGCAGTAGCACGGGCAGCAAGGAGGACAAGCAGGAGGACAGACCCCTGGATCGAGTACAGTGACCAGTACCAGCATTTCCTCAGAAGAAGGAAATCCAAATAGTTCTCAGCAGATGGAACGATAGGATCAAGAGGAGGAGTTGATTGAGCCTCCCACCACCAGTGGTAGAACCAATAGGGAAGTACGACAGACACTGAGGGATGCAGAGGAGTTTATTGGAGCTCCTAGAACCAAGAAGAGGCAGCGTAGACAACCTGACAGATACCAAGCCTTGGTAGCACATGTTGAAGAACCCTCTAGATTTCAGGAAGTCGTTCAACACCAAGTTTGGGTGGATGCCATGGTAGAAGAGTATAGTTCTATCATGACGAATGATGTCTGGGAAGTAGTACCTAGACCAAAGGATAGATCAGTTGCAGGATCAAGGTGGATCTAAAAGATCAAGTATTCTGCAAATGTCACTAGAGAGATGTACAGGGCTAGGTTCATGGAAAAAGGGTACGCATAGAAAGAAGGAATAGACTATGAAGAGGCCTTCGCCCCAGTAGCCCAATATACCTCTATTAGATCTGTTATATCCCTAGCAGCTCAAATGGAATGGGAGATTGACCAGATGGATGTCAAGACAACATTTTTGAACGGAGTGATAGAAGAAGAGGTGTATATAGAACAGCCCGAAGGCTTTGAAACACATGAAAAGAGAACTTATGTGTGCAGATTAACGAAAGCCCTCTATGGGCTCAAGCAGGCACCCAGAGCATGGTATGGTCGGATTGATAGTTACTTGCAGCAGTTGGGATTCGTCAAGAGTGATGATGATCCCAATCTCTACCATTTAATGATAGAGAATGAGCCACTTATTCTAGTATTATATGTGGATGACTTAACAGGGTCATCTAGGCTCATACAAGATTGCAAGAAGAATCTGGAAGGAAAATTCGACATGAAGGATATGGGGTTGATGCATTATTTTCTAAGGTTGGAAGTTTGGCAGAAGAATGGGGAGATCTTCCTTGGGCAAGGAAGATATGCTACAGAAATCTTGAAGAGATTCAGAATGTAGGATTGTCGACCCATGGCCACTCCCATTATCACCAACTGGAAGAAAATAGATACATCAGGAGACAAAGAGGTGGACCCCACCTTGTATAGACAGCTCATTGGGTCGCTCATGTATCTGGTCAACACTAGGCCAGACATTTTCTTCGCTATCAACACCCTTAGTCAGTTCATGGTGGAACAGAAAAAGGTGCATTGGGCAACAGCTAGGCACATTCTTAAGTATGTGCGTGGAATAGTCGAATATGGGTTGAGATACTCCCGAGAGGATGACGTCATTTAGAATGGATTCAAAGATGCAGATTGCGCAGGTAGTTCAGTAGACCAAAAAAGTACCTCTCAGTACTACCTTAGTGTTGGACTAGGAATGATCTCTTGGTGCAGCAAAAAGCAAAAGTCGGTAGCTCTGAGCTCAGTAGAAGCTGAATATATGGCAGCCAGCACAACTACGTGCGAAGCTATATGGCTTAGGAAATTGCTTGTGAGTTTGTTGAGAAAAAATGATGGAAGAGACCAGGATTTACTGCAATAATCAGATTTGTATCAAACTCTCGGAGAATCCAGTATTTCATGATCGATCGAAACACATTGATATCAGATGTCACTTTATCAGAGATTGTGTTCAGCATGGGGCAATACAGCTGTAGTATGTCCCCACAGGAGATCAGGTAGCAAACGTAATCACAAAGGCTCTAGGAAGAGCTAAGTTCATTCAGTTCAGAGCGCAGATGGGTATGGTAGAGAATCTTTTTTAGTAGCAGAAATAGGTAATTTCTCAGTTACAGTGGCAGGGAATGAGAGAGAGTTGCACTATAGATGCAGTGTTGGCAGTGGCAAGGTCAGCAGTAGTATAGATGCAGAATTTGTGCAGTAGTTGGTGGGTAGTGATGTCAAACATCAGCAGCACAAAGGGAGATGTTACAGAACAGTGTGATGCTTCGGCAGGTCGCATTGCTAGAGCACATTCATTGCTAAGAGTTTTTGGTCGCATTGATTTTTGATAGCATTGGATGTGCTCTAAGTCTCAAATTTTGCAAGGAGGCTTAGGCACATGTATTCCAAAGAACCCAGAAAGTGTTTTCGGAAATTCTACCCGAAGATAGTTTTATTAAAATAATTATTTATTTTTAATGGGACTCTAAGTCTAAGCTTAGGAAATAAAATAATTAATGGGTATTAATCTAAACTGTGGGTGTAACTTCTAGAAGAAGACGAAGATCAAGTCCAAATGATCTGAGCCATTAATTAGAAACCTGGGTTCGATTTTCTCACTGGTCAAAGCTCGACAAGAGAAAATTGAATCAGAGGGAGAGTTGCAGGTGAGAAGGAGAGAGAGAGGGTATCAACATCACTCTGAAGGATAGGAGTAGAAGACACAGAGAAGAGGGAGGACAACGCAAATGCTGTGATGTAGAGGAGGGGCAACACAAAGGCAATGTGATGCTGGGACTGCACAGTTCTCACACAGGGGCTGACGCAGTGAGATGCAGAGGGGGCAGCAGGTCCTCTCCTGGATCAGAAACTTGTCGAGAAGTGTCTGTAAAATTTCTTACGGAAAATCCTCTTCTATTTTGCTGTTTGTATCTTGTACATGAGATTTTTGCTGAAGAATAATAATAAAACCCTCAGATATGTTGCACCAATTTTCCCGCATTGGGTTTTTCCGGGGACATTTGTCCAAAAATAACTGTGTAGATGTGTTGTGTATTTCTTTCTTGTTCAGTTTCTTGTTTCTGCATATAATTTAATTAAGTGAAGGCTATAGTTGTATTTACTTCGATATTTACCGTAGAACATAGTAATAATTTGCATGTAGGAGACGTAACATCAGTTTGCTACAGTAGGGATTCTGGGTTTAGGAGTTTTCACACTTCCTTGCCTGACTATGGATATCTTTTTCACACCAATGGCATCCAAGGTAGGTTGGGAACCAGATTTTGTGTGGGGAGCAAAAAAGGTGTTTATGTTTCCACCTCTAGTGTTGAATGCAGGAGGATTCATTTGGCCTTGAGTTTGACTTGGACTTGGAGGCATGTGTTGTAAACTTGGGAACAAAATTGAGGATTCAACAAAGGGAGATGACAAAGGGGTAGTGGAAGAAAAATCGTCAACTCCAGGAGTTCCTATTTCTTTATTTTGCTTTGCTTTCTTGGCATTATGCTGACTCAACATATCAATGGCCAAGGTTGCTTGGTGTTTGACATTTTCGTCAACGTATTTTCAAAGACCTATATCATGGATGGGTATCTGTGCAAGGTAGTACTTGAATCTGTAAATTCCTCCACTACATTTCGCTTTGGAAAATTTACAAGGAGCTTGGGGTCTCTGGGAATCTTGTCACAATAAGCCCAAGCAAAGTCCTTCTCCCTTGACATTGTTGTTGTTTTGGACTTGTGTTTAAATTGTGGCTTTTGTTAAGAATCAAGATTTGAAATTGTGGCTTTTGTTTAATTTTTGGTTCTTGTAAAAGACAAAAAAATAAAAATAAAAATTAAAAATGCAAATATTATGATATAAGTTAAAGTTTAAATGATCTTTAAAATTAAATGATCACTTTTAAAGAATCCCATGTATTTCATTGTGACTATTTCACTATGGACCTTGAAGAATCAAGACTTATTTTCAAACCGCAATTATTGTAGAAATTTCACCTGTAGAACAAATCGATATATGCAAATTCCTAAAGCATAATACTTGTTCTACTTCTACAAAACATTAAGCGGAAGCATAATCGAATTCATGAACAACATCAAGTAGAAACATGCATAACTGATCAAGAGAAATAATCACACATAACACAAGATATATCCAGGGGAAAGCACCAGCAT
This sequence comes from Pinus taeda, assembly GCA_000404065.3. Lineage (NCBI taxonomy): Eukaryota > Viridiplantae > Streptophyta > Pinopsida > Pinales > Pinaceae > Pinus > Pinus taeda. Next base: position 169,637 of record APFE031447998.1, on the reverse strand, counting down.
AAAACCCCAACCATGTATTATCAATCAAGTGTAGATCCTCAACAACATACAAAAAGAAACAGCTCAATAGCTATCCTGCTCTCTCTGTAATCAGAAGATGAAAATCACGGACTACCTAGGCCTCATTATATAGGCTGTAAGTTGGCATGATCATACCTGCTGTCACCTCAGGTCCAACTACGTAGTCATAGAAGAAAATAGAATTCTTCCTCATGCAAGGAATAATTACTAGACATATCCTAGTATGTGATAGTACACTGTCCCTCATCTGATCTCAACTGGGTCTCCGACAGAACTGACATCAGTGAAACATGAATCGGCGATTTTGTTGATTAATCACGATTCAAACTCTGCTCGGCCATGAAACAATCCGAACTGAATCTTTGCGAGTCAAATCGCGTTGACCGAGTTTGACTCGTGGTCAACGTGAGTTTGACTCGCGAGTATGGCGATTATTCCGATTTTACTTTTTTTTGCAAGTCCCGCTAGTTTTGCGTTTAGGTTTATTGGGTTTTGGATTGTGGCATAACGCGTTCATAACTTTATCGGTTAGCTGTTTCAATGTTTCATAGTCCCGAGTCCGCAGAGTCCTCAGTCGACACCGCCGAAGAGTCCTCAATTGACACTGCCGCAGAGCTGCATTCGACGCCGCAAAGCCGGATTGCTGAGATATTCATATACCTGCGTGAGCCTTCAGCCTTGAGGTAACCTGCGTGAACGGTGACATATTCGGTATCAACACTTTTTGCACTTGTTTATGTATTCAACCATGCACATTTCAGTGTTGATGTCTGCATTTAAGAGTTGCTTCCACCAACAGTTCTTCACGAGATGTTGCTGATCATGACATTGTAACTTCCCAGCAGTTCAAAACATAATATCATTCACCTAAAGATTTATCACTTTAACAACATTGTATGGCTCTTAGATTTTATTTCATTCATGACATTTCTATATGTTGGGTTCAATTATTGTCTTGTCAAAAATTTTAGTTATCGTCATCGGTTGATAATAGTATCTAGCTTCTCTCCAGAAAAAGGCAAAGCTGCAAGTATTGCGTGCACAGCCATTAAGGTTCGAATTTTTAGCAGCACATACAGTAGCTTATCTTACCCTGACTTGAGCAACAAGCACACTTACCTTAAAGCATCAGTGTATATTCCAGGCATCATTAGATCATCAAACATCTAGACTCTAGTAGAGCATCCGTTTTTAACTTTTTAAGATAGTTCTCTGAATCAAATTCTACAATATTTATGATTAGTCTCAGCCTTAATCAGAGCTTTCCTTGGTAACTCTGATCATTGACTAAACTAAATGTTCTGTGGCCTTTGTTTAACCCTTCTCAAGAAACAAAGAAACTATCATTTGTTGTAGAAAGCTTCGATGGCACAACGTGATATATCTTCAGAGGCATTCATAAAATAGTGACATATTCAATCTTCAAGTTGACTGTGATACATTGTGAGCCCTTTGATACAAGATAGCGCTGATGCTTGTGGATGGTGATTGACTTGTCACTTGACCTATAGATTCCATTGACAGTGACTTGAAAGTTGACATATTAACATATAAACTTAACATATAGAGTCTAGAAGTATGACCGAGTGGTAGATTTGTTAAAACATGAAAGGAGACTTAGCATGTTAGGCCCCTATACTACTAGTGTAACCCCTTATTGTTATTATTACAAACCACTTATTATATTGATGTACCCATGTAGTGCCCATATTGTTACTATTGTGCCCCATAGAAGCCCACTATTGTTATTATTGTGCCCTTACATTATTATTGTTATGTCGGCTCTGATTATGTTATGAGTCCTTAGACTCCTATATATAGAAAGGAGGTCTTTTCATTTGTATCATCCAAGAATTGTTCATTTATGTAATGTAAAGGAGGTTGCCCCCTCGAAGAGGCTGAATTCTAAGGCGTTGATCTATCTTTTCTATCTTTTCTTGAGCTGGTTTCATAACATAGCATAGTTTTGAAGTTGTTGATTAAAATTTAATATGGCTAAAACATCAATGTTCCCCATTTAATTTTTAATGTGCTTTAGGATGTAAAATTATAAGTGACCATGAACTGTGACGGGCGTGAGAATGCATTGAGAAAAGCTCTTTCAAAATTCAAACGTCATATATACAAAAACAATTATTTACTCCGAGAGTGATATCCAAGTATTTTGAACTTCAAAGTTCATACACAGTTTTGATTTGCCTCAATGTTTCACTTAGGAGTCGAGAAAATCTTTCTGGAAATAAGCAAAGTTACAAACATAACATGATGATGCAAGGAAGTCATAAAGGATAAAAGTTTTCGAAAAAAGTGAAGAAAGTAGGAAAGCATGCAAGGATGACCTAAAATACTCATAAGTGTTGAGAATATGAGATTCACAAGTGTTTTCAAGAGAATCAAATAGAATCAAAACCAACCCAAATTCTGCAAAGAAGAAAAGAGTTAAACAACAGTAGGGCAGCCAAAAGAGGTGCAGCCCTACAGAGAAAAATAAACCCCAGCACAAGTACACTAGAGAGAGAAATAATCCAAGCACAACATAGATCAAAGTTATCTATTATAGACTTGACAGTGATTTGACACATATATTTGATACATGGCAGAGATCTATGTGATCTTGTAGCAATCTTCATATGCATAGATGACAGATGATGGCACTTTCTTGGTGTGCTTTTGTGCCAATTTTTAGAGCTATGTTGTGCTCCATTGAATAAAAGCAGGGTTCTGCATGTTTTGTGGTTTTATTGAAAGGCAACATTTCTATATGTTTATTGACATCAGTCTTCATTTATTTTTTTTAATTTCTAGCATATTTTAAATTTTTGGATCATATTTAAATTTGATTTTTTGTTGTCTTTCACAGGAGCCACAAATTAAATAGAAGCCACGACTCCAAATCTTAACAGAAACCACAAATTAAACACAAGTTCAAAGCAACAACAATGTCGAGAGAGATGGACTTTTCTTGGGCTTATTGTGACAAGATTCCCGGAAAATCCAAGCTCCTTTGTAAATTTTGCAAAAAGGAATGTAGTGGAGGCATTTATAGATTCAAGTTCCACCTTGCACAAATACCTGGCCATGATATAGGTCTTTGTAGCAAGGTTGACGATAATGTCAAATACCAAGCAGCCTTGGCCCTTGAGATGTTATATCAGCATAATGCCAAGAAAGTAAAGCAAAATACTGAAATAGGAACTCTTGGAGTTGATAGTTTTTCTACCACTAGCCCCATGTCACCTCACTCTGTTGAATCCTCAATGTCGTTCCCAAGTTTTCCACACATGCCTCCAAGGCCAAGTCAAACTCAAAGCCATACGAGTCCTTCGACTCCTTCCTTCAACACTAGAGGTGGAAACATAAACACCTTTTTTGCTCCCCGCACAAAACCCGGTTCCTAACCTACCTTCGATGCCACTAGTTGGAAAAAAAATATCCATAGTCAGGCAAGGAAGGCCATTGCTAACTTTTGGTACTATTCTGACATACTTTTCCACTGTGCCAGAAGTCCTTATTGGCAAGCTATGATTGATGCAATTACTATTGCAGGTCCAAGGTTCAAAGCCCCTACATCAGAGAGCCTTAGGACAGATATGTTGTTAGAGAGTGTTGAAGATGTCATGCTTGTGCTAGCTGAGTTTCGTTCATCATGGGTAGAAACAGGGTGCACCATCATGAGTGATGGATGGACAAATCAGAGGAATAGAACTTTAATAAATTTCCTTGTATCTTGTCCCGCAGGCACAATGTTTCTCAAATCAGTGGATGCTTCAGACAAGGTTAAGACTGCCCAACTTATCTGTGAAATGATGGAGGAAGTCGTTCAAGAAGTGGGAGAAAAACGTGATGTACAAATTGTCACCGATAATGCAGCTAATTATATGGCTGCTGGTAGACTTTTTGAGATTGGGCACCCCACTATTTTTTGGACCTCTTGTGCTGCCCATTGCATAGATTTAATGCTTGAGGACATTGGTAAACTTCATTGGATACATGAGGTTGTGGAGAAGGCAAAATCCATAACCAAATACCTATACAACCACACTATTGTCCTAAACGCTATGAGAATATACACTGAAGGTAAAGAAATTGTTCGACCTATAGTGACTAGATTTGCAACAAATTTCATATCTTTGCAATCTGTGGTTGAGCAAAAGATAAATCTGAAGAGGATGTTCTTGGGACCTGAGTGGATGGGATCTAAACATTCCAAGACCCTTGAAGGCATCAAAATTGCTGCACTTGTGTTTAATGATGGTTTTTGGAAAGATGCCGAAGAGATTATTGTTGCGACGGAGTCCGTTGTTAGAGTTCTCAGGTACTTCAAGTCTTTTAACTTTTTCATTTTTTAAATTTCATTTCAAGCTTCTTTTTATTTACAATGTTTCATATTTCTTTAAATTTCAATGCTTGAACTTTCGGGATGGTTGATGGTGACAAACACGCTATGGGTTACATTTATGAGGCGATGGATCTCGCAAAGGAGGCCATCAAAAGAAGATATGGGGATGATGAGCCAAAGTATATGCCTCTTTGGGACATTATAGATGCACGTTGGGATAGGCAATTGCATTCCCCCTTACATGTGCTGGGTACTTCTTAAACCCACAATATTTTTATGATAAGAGCAAATTTAATGAGGATGGGGAGGTTGGCAGAGGACTTATGACATGCGTGGAAAGGTTCTTCCCTGATCCAGAACAACAAAGTCGTGTCTTTTCCCAACTACAGGATTATAGGGCACCATCTAAATTGTTTGCCTATACCAGTGCTGTAAGACAAAGGTCTAAGATGTTGCTAGGTACCCAACTTGAAGGCTTCATCAATTCATTAAATTTGTTTAAAATTTATTTTGTACGTTAAATGTTTTATTAAATTTTCTTTTCTTTTTAAGTTTTTACTATTTACTGATTTAGTACTTCTACTCACAAACCCTTACCACTTACTAGGTATGTGGTGGCAAAACTTTGGTAGTGATACGCCAGATTTGAAGAGATTTGCCATTCAAATCTTAAACCAAGCATGCAGTGCTTCAGGTTGTGAACGCAACTGGAGCATGTTTGAGAAAATACATTTTAAGAAGCGCAACCGATTGACACAAAAACGCTTGAATGACCTTGTATTTGTCCATTACAATCTACGACTTCGCAACAAACAAATACTAGGTGAGACTCGAGAGCTTGAATTTGAAGGTTTCATAATCTAGTTCGTACTTTAAAGTTCAAACTTCAAACTTCAAAGTGAAACTTTAATTCACATTTCAATGTCTCATGATAACGACAGGTATGGATCATTCACCAATCGACCTTGAAGAGATAGATTTGCAAGCTACAAATGTGGCAGACTGGGTTCAATTAGATGAGCCTCCTCTTTTAAGCCTTCATGACTTGGAGAACTTTGAGAGTCAAGCAAGCGAAGGAGTGGAAGGAATCGCTTCTAGTTCTCAGTCTCACTCTTAAGAGTCTTAGACTCTTAGTTGCTGATTTTTTTCTAATTAGTATGCAGTTTTTTGTAAACTTTTAGAAGCATATGCTTCTAAAGTTCTAAGGACTCAAGACTCAGTGCTTTGGATCATGTTTGGACTCATAACATATATGAGATACTTATTTATTCATGATATTTTGGACATCTATTGAATCTTGATATTATGCATTGTTTGGACATGCCTTTACCCAATATTAATGAAAAATGGATTTTTTAATTCAATATATGTGTATATTTTTATTTAATGAATTCAACAATTTTTTGCCGATTTTTTCCCGATCCGATTAAAACTCTTTGCTCTTTTGCCTCGCCGATTTATTGCCGATTCCGAGTCTGGTAACATTGACTGACATGCAACAGTTATCCATAAGTGAATCCTTAGTTATCTAAAATAATAGTTGTCACATGCATACAAGCATTAACAAACTATATTTTATTATTTTAACAACTTGTTAAAATAATCTAACTGGGCTTGACTAGTTAGAACTAAGTCAACTGATTCTCTCATTATAGAACTCATACCTATTCCCTCAATCAGTGGAGGAAATTAAGGATAAAATCCTCAATCAGTGGGACAACTCATGTGCATGCTCACAAAGACTTCAAATTCGAATTTCCTTAACTAATTAACTCAACTGAATTAATTAATTAATATTTTCAACTGCTGTTAAGACCAAAATTAATTTTACTTCCTATAGATAGACTAGGGACTGCTATAAATAGGAAGGGACCCAAAAATGCTATTTTTAGAACTTTCTATTTTTAGCAGTTTCACCTCTCACCCATTGTGGCCAATGACCTCACTGGCCAAACTGCTATTTTTAGCACATTCTAAATTTAGCATTTCTTGTTGTACATTTTTCAACAATTATAGACCTAGCAAACAATGGAACTGTTGATCATTTTATTAAAAAATGTCATTAAGATTTGTTGGTTCTAACTTCTCTTTCAAATTAAATTTCTTTGGAACACCTAATTCTTTTTACATGCTAGACTGAGTACAAGCATTAAATTTTAATTTGATGTGGGACTAAATGTCGTGCAAATGTCTCCACAAGCTTGGGGGTAGCACTAGTGTTGTAAACGTTAGTGTTAAGTATTTTTTTTGAAGTCTAGGGCCTAGGCACATGCTGATTTCATTAACTTCCAATGTTTTGCTCTTGAATCACTCATTGTCTAAGTTGCTGACCATCATAGGTCACAATGGTGGATTTCAAAATATAGATGGCGATGATTTTTTAGAAATCAAGTAGATGGCCACTACAGTGCACTATGATGGATTACAAAGTCATCAAATTATCCTTTGAGCATGATGATAAACAAAACACACAAGGAACGGTTTTTGAAGTCTTAAGACATAGCAATATGTTTGCTTTGGCATAAAGAAAATGAATGGCTAGTGTAACACGTGGTTCGAGATTGTAACTATGCCCTTTGAAAACAAAGTGAGGATATCTGATAACCATCACAAGAAATGGCAGTGGATTATAGATGAGTGATGCAATCAGTTGGTAAAAATTAATACTAAATACATTGTATCCCAAAAACCGTATATATCAATTTATACCTATAAGAATTACCAACCATTACCGACCACATTGAAACAGTCCCTATGCAAGTTACCACAATGATTACCACAAGGAAACGGAAAGTTGGAAACCACATCATCTCTTAATAAAATGGAAACCACAGCGAATAAAACGGTAAACCACAATCGCCAACGTCTCGTAATAAAATGGTAAACCGCAGCGAACTCCGAAGGCGTATCTGCGAAATCCAAGTGGTAGACTCCAACGAAATCCAAGCAGCAGCGTATCTGTGAAATGGCGCAGAGAGTAAACGGTGGGCGAATAAAAGCACTTATCATTAACTTAAAAACTTGCCGAGTCGATCGCCTAAGTCAGGGAAGTCACGTATGATTGCCAAGTCGCGAGTCAAACTCGCGGTGACCACAAGTCAAACTTGGTCAACGCGAGTTTGACTCGTGCAAAGCTAACTCTACTCGTTTAGCGGCCAAGCCGTCTTTCACTCGCAATTAATCGCCATAGTCGTTGATTCTTATTTCACTGCTTACACCATCATCTGAGCCCTTATAGATGGTCTACAGGGATCTTCAATCCACTTGGAGACCCACGAGGTTATTTGTGTGCCCTCACACACATTGGGAGCACCATAGGTTTATTATTTGGAGAACAAGTGGCCAACCCCTTGTCCACTACTTTTTGGAGTCCTATTCATCATTATGGCACTTATGGACTTCATCAGGGTTCTTAGAAGGCCCAACGAAATGTATTATTGATCATTCGACCTCTTGAGAGGCTTATTCTTTTGTTTATGAGCTAGTTTGGTGGGATTGTCACCAAAAGCTAGTTGTTTTGTACATTATTTTATTTTAAGGGCTAATGTAGGCCCAAGTAACTAAATCGAACTCATTAGAAATGTATAAATAGAAGTGATGAGGATTCATTTTAACATCATCACTTGGATTTGGAACTAGTATCACTTTAGAGATTTTTGCTATTCTTCTTGGAGGACGAATTTTTGGAGCATGGAATGAATTTTGATGTTTGGATAATTTTCATATGTCTTAGAGCTTCTTGATGGCAAGTTTTTGGATGGTTGGATATATCCAGTGTTCCACGGGGACACGTCCCCTAGGGTCGGGTGTGCTCACCCCTCGCACCCGGGATGGGGGGACGTCTGGGGAAACATTTCCCCACGTCCCCCTTTTGGGGAGACAGGGGGGACATTTCCCTAGTGTGGGGGACGCGACTCTTCAAAAGGGGGACGTCCAAGCACACCCTCGCACCCGGGATGGGGGGACGTCTGGGGAAACATTTCCCCACGTCCCCCTTTTGGGGAGACAGGGGGGACATTTCCCTAGTGTGGGGGACGCGACTCTTCAAAAGGGGGACGCTTGGACGTCCCCCCTCAAAATGGTCTATGCATCCCCCCTTAAATTTGCTTGTAAACAATGACTTATGACAGGGCAAACCTAGTATTTGACCATATTTCCCTACTAATGCTATGCAATTCATGGTAATGTTAAATTCTTAAAATAAAAGTGACATTCTCCTTTATCTTTCATTTTCATCCTTTTACTTAAATTTTTAACATTACCATGAAATGACTTAGGATGTTTGAGAGTGGTTCCGACCTCATTGGATTTCATATGGAGAAAGTAGAATTTTAGATCTCACTCAAAATCCAGTGGACTTAATAGTTTTTCAGGAATTCAGGATTTGATGGATTGCAATGTTTCCATTGCATTTTCTCATGTACAAGGGTATGGAATTAGTCTTTAATCAAGAGCACCAAGCCCTCTATGTACTTTAGAGTGACTTTTAGACTCATCACTCCATTGTTTTTTAGTTTTAGTTATATCAATTTAATATTTTAGCCTTTAGATTTCAATATCTATTATAGTCTATTTTGCTTAGTGCTAATTATATTCTAGAATGATAAATGATGAATTTTAATTTTAAATCAATTTATAATCTAATATGATGAATTTAATTTTTAAATCAATGTAGATTCTAGAATGGTGAATAATGAATATGGATCAGAGTATTTCATTATTGAATTTCGTGGTTTGTGGATGAATCATGTATGTATTAGTAAGAATGATGAGTATGGATCAATGTATTTCATTATTTAATTCAATTTTGTATGTATCATTCTATTTATGCTTTCATTATTGAATATGATTTTGAAATATATATATATATATATATATATATATATATATTAAAAGGAAAAAAAAAAAATATAATAACCCCGACATCCCCCCATCCCCCCTAATTTCAATAATAATGAGGGTACCCACACGCCCCCTTGTGCGTCTCCCCTCATCCGCGTCTCCCCGTCCCGAAGTCTTAGTGGAACATTGATATGTTCTTATACATGTAAGTACATTTTAATGCTATTCTTTCTTTTTAATTTTGTCACATACATTGTTGTTGGGATCAATGTTGCACAAAGCGGGGACAAAGCGGGGCCGTTTTTTGGAAGCAGGGACGCGGAAGCGTCATTTTCCAAAAATCTAGGAAGCGAAGCATCTGCGAAAGCATCTGCTAGATATATATATATATATATATATAGATGCATTTATACTCGAAACAAACATACCAAACAGGCGGAAGCGTCCAAAACAGGCAGAAGCACGCTTCCGAATTTTGGAAGCGCGCTTCCGGGGACGCTTCCTAGACACGTCCGCACTGGACGCGCTTCGGGCCTTAGAACTGGGGGGGGACGCTTCCTGCAACATTGGTTGGGATTTCAATATACTAGGGCTTATATGTTGCATCTCTTATGCGAAGTTGTGGAAGTTTCTGAATAGTGAATGCTTCATGTATGGGCCATGTATAATGAATGAATGTTCCTAGGGATGTTTTATTACTGAAATTCATCTTGACAAGCCATTTATCTTGCAAAACGAAGTATAAAGTCTTTGAAGTTGCTTTTGTTGCTGCCCTAATGTCAAGGGAAGTTGTCTTTGAGGCCTTCTTGACCTAGAAAATTCAAAGTTCCATAGTCATAATTCTACCTGACACTAATCTCCCCAAAGTATTAGGCACCGGTCCACCCAAAGGTGATCACCTTAAACCTATTTCCCTTCTCCCCTTTCCTCTTTTCTAGGTCTAGTCCTTTAGGTCACCTAGGGCATCAATTATCTCACGATCCAGCCATCCAAATACTTCGATGTTTGGTCCACAACTATGTTGGTGTGTCCTCAAGAATCCCTCCAAATTTCATGAGATTCCGACGATGGGATCTTGAGATATCGCAAGCCCTAGCTCGAAAACCAATTCTTGCCCTTGGTTTGCCTTAGGCTAGAAACCTCACTGGGATCCTTGCATTGCCTTTCATTGAAAATTCATTCCTTGATCCATTTCCCCTCCCTAATTAGGTCAATCATGTCATTGGTTGCTAAATCCTATCCCCTTGACCGAACCTCAGAGCCACGTGGTCCCATGTGGTCCCATGCACTATAAAGGTTAATTCTTCAAGGATCACTTGGAACCCAAGTTTCCACAAGAATTCCAGGGCTTAGGGATCTCCTTTATAAGACGCATACTCAAAACCTAACCCTAGAAATTTTCCCCAAGCCGTTCCTAGAGAACCTTCCATTTTGTCTTCCAAGACAAGCAAGCCACATATTTGAGCCTCTCTTGTGAATAGGCTTCCAAGATCACCCCTCGCCCTATCATTGGTCCATCCATTTCCTAATCCTTATTATAGCGAGTCTCCTTCCATCGGTGAAAGTTCATAAAAAGTAGGGACCCTTAGCTGAGGTGACAATGGGCTATCGCTCCATTATTGTCGTTAACATAGTAGTAACCCTTCAAGGATCCCTGCTAGTTTGAGTGGTAATAGGACCTCCAACAGCCGAGATTAAAACTTAAAAAAAGGCCTAGATTATTTCCTAATTGATCTGTGTGAGTTTCTAGATGATTCACACCTTATCTCAATTAATTATGATTAATTAACCCCTTTCCCTAACTTTAGACTTAGGAAATAGTTAAAAAATTGGCTAATAATCTAATTGAGACACTTATAGGTGGAATTTCCAGAAACAATTTCTGGGTTATGGAGAACTCCAATGTTTTAGCCTCTCGACAAAGTTTCGAGAATAGAACACCTTCGATGCTACAAAACCTAACATTTAGTCCAGCCTAGCACTGGGATGTTAGATTTACGGTAACATTTTCTGCATTGTTGCTAGTGAGGAGTTGAATCCTCATCATATGAAGTCTATGCTTCAATTTCTTTGAATGAGCTCATCCCAAAATCAAGGATAACGCTGCTCATCTGGAAGCTCAATAGGAAGAATGAAGTCCTTGTTCTTTGAATATTTTAAATACTTGGTGCTTGTGAGGTGATACTAGCACTATTTGAAGGTATTTGACATCTCACCTCTGTTGAATCCATTGTGAAAAGGTACAAAATTGCAAATTCCAAATTTTTGATGTTTTGTAAAGATAAAAGATGGCTCCGTTGGATTTGCATGTATTGTACCCAGCATTGGATGTTGAGGACATCCTAGGATATCCAAATAAGCCTCATCCAATATTGTATTAGAAGCTTCCAACATTTGATGGGGCCTCATTGGCAGTTGTCCTGCATGTCTTGGCATTTATGAAGCACATCTTTGGTTGTGAAGAAAAGCATGAAGATGACCTAATGAGATTGTTCACTCTCTTTAGGGCACAATCATAGTGGCTAGATCAAGCATTTGAGCAATCCATAGATTATCCCTTCTTTGCAACGTTGGCTGCAAAAGTGAAGCCACCAATGAAAAGGATATTCTTGGTCTCTTTGAAGGTCATCAAGAAATAGAAGATGATGAAATGACTGCTGTTATAGGTGAAAGTTTTTGCCCAGTCATCATTAGAGAAGAAACTCATTATGTTCCTTTTGAGGATGGTGAAAACAAGATTTGAAGAGAGTTCTCATTTTGCTGGACTTCAAGGAAGCAATCAAGAAGGCCCAGATTGAGGAGAGTTCTTGTTTCAATGGAATTCAAGGAAGCAATCAAGAAGACCACTGTGGGAATGAAACTGAAGCCTAGATGGAAGAGGGACCCTTTGATTCTTTTGTAAGCGAAAATATCACAGAACTGCAGCAAGAGCGGTTCCATGATATTCCTCAAAAATATTCCAGATCAAAAGGGGATTTGTGAGGCTGTTAGGGATGATCATTCAGGCTAAAATGATGAAACTGGTAGGTTGCATGAGAAGGCACTTATGGCTCCAGATGAAGGGAGAATATTTGAAGAAACCCATCAGTACTTGTTGAATGCCCTGCAAAATTAAGGAATGTCTGGTCCCCTTGAAGAGGATTGCATTGATGTGCATGCAAGAAGACTCTGAGGATATTTAGGTTGATACTCCAGATGGTGGTGAACCCGCTGCAGGTTGGAACATTGGTAAGAAAACAAAGGAGATGCAACATAGCCCTGTCAATGATTATGAAGACAATGATGAGCCCATAACTATCATTGTTTATGCAGCAAACAATATTGTTGGCAATATATAAGATTACATAGTCACTAAATAATATGTTGGCCTTGTTCTTTTAGAAAACCAGGTAAATAAAGCACATATTGATATGCTTGCTGACCCAGAATATCAGTGCAATTGCCAGGAAAATGAGGGAACTGAAATGGATGTACTACTGGATTTTGCCGTCAAGAATCCTAAGACATATTGGGTGGATAGAGAAGGTGAAGATATTGCTACAAGTCTCAGGCCTATCACAGAATCCAAGGAAGGCAGCATTGCTGGCATAATTGAAAAAGATACTATAGAGCAAGAAGAGTCTAAAAGTGGTGTGTAACCCAATCTAGATGCATTCTTTGGACAAAACAGAGGTAGAACTTTTATACTCTACTTTGATGAAGCTCCAAAGCTTGATGATGATTGCCAAAGATAGCAAGAGTTGGAGTTTCAGCCTTTTAAGAAGAATCCAGAAGCCAAATTATGCAACAGCACGTTTCATGAGCCCCTAATTATTGGTTAGCCATGTTAAGATGATAAACCATTGGTTTTAGATCATACATCCCAAGTAGAAAGGAACCTTGAGGCTGTTCAGAATGATGATAAATCTATTCCCTTAAAGAAAGATCTGTACCCAAAGTTTAAAAAAGATGTAGTGTTGGCTGAAGAGATAGAAGGATATGAAAATTTTCTGCAGTTGAATACAGGGTCATATATTGTATGCTTCAGGGATAGTCCAGTCTATGATCATTATCAAGGATTTGTACACCTGCATTCAAGCAATGACAACATCCATGAGAACAAGTCCAAGGGGGATTTTGAGCAAGATGATGCTGCCACAAAAAAAAGAACATTCTACCAGGAATGAGCAGTCTACTCCAGACCTTATTAGCAGATCACTTGTGAAAAATGGATGTGTTTTGTGCCCTGAGAATAGTATCACTGACATACAACACAGTGGTAAAGTTTTTGGATTGAACTTGTTGTTTATTTTGGGCCTTGACCTGCAAACATGATGAAGATGCAAAGGAAAATCATCCTCAGCCAAGCCTAGATACTGGCAGCCAGTTCAAGGCTTTATTCCTTATGCAGTGAATAAGCCAAATCAAGAATCCCAAGTAAAAGGCGTATTGAAGTTTCAAGCATACATTGTTCTTCATGGTGAAAACATTGATGAGGCTATTGAAGCTGAAAGCCGACTTTTAGCTATTAGCACCTATCCGGAACATTCATTGAATCACATCTTCATGCCTTGCAACAATTCCAACAGTCAGTAGAATTTCAAGGATCAACCAAGATCCTCATAAAAGTTGGGAATCATAACAACCAATGAATTGAAGTCACTCTACTTACAGGGATTCATAGAGACCATGCGGACCTCATGGATTGTTTGCAAAACAAAGGACCAGCAGGCTGGGTGGGTTTCTTGGTAAGAGGTCTTATGACTAGGAAAGTGAGACTCAGAAATCCACTGATTGCAGCTTGTATTTTCTTCGATATGGGCTTCACAGATAGCAGCAAAATGTTGATGCTTGAATTTATAAGGGGCCAGAAAGAAGCATCAAGCTATAAATATCCATTCGTTAATGTCATTACTTTATCTGATGGTCAAACACAGAAGTAAAGGGCATTGCACTTTGGAGGTGATGAGATGGATACATATGGTCATGGACTTCACATCAAGTGTATTGGTTTTTTTGTAGGCATGGAGATTATAAGGTTCTCAGGTACTCCTAAGAAGATCACATGTACCGAAGTTGGAAGCAGATGTTACCCCATTACTTGCAAGGGTTACTACAACAAATTTTCACTTGATTTAAGGCCATGAATGAATATTATACATTGGTTAAGGTATGCTATCAAAAGGATATAGCTAGCAGCATTTCACCAGAAAAGGTTGGTAATTGTCAACATGCAAACTAGGAGGCGGAAATTCTGTAACAGTTTTAGCATTGTACCCCAAAGTCACATGGGTTACTCAATGAAAGGTCAATTTTGTTTAAGGCAAATTGAATAAGTTAGGACGTGGTGTTAATATCAAGTGAAGCAACCTTGATATGGTTGATCCTAATGTGCCCGAGTGGTGTTGTTAAAGATGAAGCATTTGCTGAGGTTGTCAAGCTTAAGAGAAAACACTAATGTAACTCTAAAGGCAACGCAATTCAAACAACTTCATGTATGATGGGCCATAGGTGTTAGCTGGAGTGCTGCAAAATTGAAGATAACTCATCCCGATACAAACATGCCATATGTTGTTAACAAATGATCAGATTTTGTGCCAGAGATTTATCTCTTTGTGGTGAAAAGGTGTAATGTTCCTTTGTTTGGTTTTCTTTACGGCGTGGTCAGGATGGACTTCCAGGGTTGGAGGCAGCGAGGTCACAGGAGCCGGTTTACTCTATCAGCAGACCCAGGGGTTTTTGGAGGGATTTTGAGGAGTTTTTATGAGGTTTGATGGCATTCACTTGGTATATTCTATCATCTGCATAGTTTGTCTTTCGTTCCAGTGCATTCCGACAACTTTCAAAAAAACGGAGTTATTAATGGGCCTTTCTCTATTAATTATGCTTAAGATGGCATTCTGGGAGCAATACTTGACAAAATACCTTAGTGTAATAGATCGTTGGAACCGGAATGAGAAGATCTACAGGATGAGATGGTCAGAAGTGAGTTTCAGTGGCTTGAGGAGGCATGGTGGCCAATTTACCATTTTCCCACATTAAAAAATATTTTAATTGAATTAAAAAGAGGGAAACATGCTCAGTGATTAAAATAATAATAAAATAGGAGGTTCTAGAGTGGTCCATCAAATCTATAAAAAGAGGAGGCCATTGTAGAACATCTTGGATTTGATCTTTATTCTTGTATGAAAGGTTTGAAAACCTGGTTCTCTACTTCCTTTGTAGCCCCAGGACGGAAACCCATTAATGAGATTGGGCGAGTACCCGTCTCCCTTGGTGAATTCATCCAGAATTCACAGGAGAGCTTAGCAGTGGCAGTTCAGCTTTGTTTTGGCGGAGGGTCCATGCAACATTGGAGCAGATCCTTGAGGCCAGTTCTATCTCAACTATATTAGTTGTTTCAAAATGTAAAGCGCCAGTTTATATATATTAATAAAAGTTGAGATTGTTTTCCATTTTATTGTGTACTTGTTTGCCACATGCTGATTGCTTTATTTTACATGGCAATGTTCTATTAGATTTATAATAATTTGGTTGTGAAAATTTTGTTCAAGAGGCATTTCAGGAAAAATACCTGTAATTTCCCTTTCGGAATATTACAGTGGTATCAAAGCTAGTGTTCCTTCCAGCCTGATGGTTTTAATTCAAGGTTGTTTTTGATCCAAGTCTGTGGATTGTTTGGTTAAAGACAATTATAGCTATTCAAGTTGTATTACGATTATTTGCCAAAGTCGCAATTTTGTTCCAGGCCAAATCAACAAAGGGTCAAATCTGTTATGTAAGTTGGAGTCGCAAATCGATTTTTCGAGGATTATCTTTGAGACCAAAAGCATTATTATTGCATAGCTATTGCAGAGTTGTGGAACATTGTCAATGCACATCCAGTGCAATGAGTTTATGTTGTTTATGTTGTGGGCCGATTGATTGAGAGCGACTTGTAGCCATTGAATGCCATTGATCAAATAAACAACATGTATGTCGAATATGTTCCTGACCCTGTGGCAGACCGATTTGAACCTGTACGCATGAGAAAGGTGTTATTGCATATGCAGCCAGTGTATAAACAATTGATCGGCTCGTATCCCCTGGAGCTGAGCATTTCGTAGAATTTATACGGGAGGCGATTTATGGTAGAATATGAAGATGTGCAATTAGATATGTATGACGTAACCGACGACAACCAAAAATACAAGTAATGCTACAAGGCGTGTGATGCGCTTGGGTGTATTGGAAACTGTTGTAGAGACTAGATCAAGCCAGTCGTTGCTACCGCATAACGAGGGAAAGTCAACATAGGAGTCGGCTCATAATTTATAAAGTCCCCAAATTCGGAGTTGTGTCTATGGAGGGCACTCGACGTAGGTCGAGAAACGTCGTTCAGTGATCAAATTTGGCAGGGTTGTTGAACCTAGTAACAATCGCATGAAGCAAGTATATGAGTGTGTAGCACGCCACCACCACCTAAGACAAACAATGTCAACAGCAAATGTGATCGGGCCTTGTTATTCTACGTGGGTCGATCATTAAATTAAGTGGTGTCAATTCTTGTAGACAAGTCGCTGAGCATTACCAAGGGAGTGAGTCATAGGCATGAAGGCTACTTAGGTTGATGGCCAGAGACGGAATCACTTTGGTGAAGTTCAAGAGGATTGCAATCTAATGGTGCAATAATTGTGAAACGCAGCAGTGCAACTCTGGCCAATTAATGACGGCTTGCATACCCTGCACTGATCCTTGTTCTGTTATGTGGACCGAAGGGGTAATGTGTTATTGAGCTTGAAGTTAACCTAGGTTGGAGAATCAATTTGTGTTGGTTGATCCAAGTCAAAGAAAACATTGACATAGTCGTCTTTGAAACAATGAAACTATGCGATTGTACCCGAATTGCCAAGTTGGATCATGCAGATAATCTTGTGACGCGAAAATTATGAGGCCTAGTAATCCAAAGACACATGCAATCTTCCATTGCCCTGATGATGGACTCACCTAGCTAGTCTGAAAGGTTGGTTTCATTAATAGTTCACAGGTTTTTCCACTAGCTTAACATTCTACCAGCCTGTATGGAATCTCTTTTTAAAATCTTCCATGCCGCATCGCTTCTATTAGATGGTCGAGTAAAAGTGATCTACAGGTTATATTGCACGAGCAGCTGGTAGACATTTGCGACTGTAGCAACCCGTAGAAGAAATCTGAGCAAATGGCTATGTGCGTGTTGAATGTTCTGAGGGAGCCACTGAGTTGTTTTGATATAGAAGTTGCATTCTGAAGGCCGAATTTGTTATATGATGAGCACATCATGTAGCATTTGTTGGGCAGTAGATAGATCAAATTGCAAAACACAGTCATAATTCTAGAGTTGATTGTCTGTATGTATTCTCCTTCAGGAAGGGCATAAGGAGGTTGTATATTTCCTGAGCAAAGCAATTTTACTAGGTCCTTTTTCACAAGTATTCTTGAATTTCATCTTCCTCGATAGCTTGTAAATTTTGTGATCTCATGCTTTGAATTAAGTCTAGTATAAGAGTGTGGAATTTTGTTACTATTGTTAGAGTTGGTCAGTATATGAGTTTGATACCAGTCAGGAAGAATTTTATCATGAGCAGAGTATGGTTGAGCTCAGGGTTTAGACAGATTTGTGCCAGAGAATATCTGCTAGAAGTTTAAATGGTTATAAGCCTTCTCTTGTCATGTCCCTAAAGTGGATGTATATGTTGGTATGCTACCAAAGCATTCATATATTATCATGAGTTGAGTCTTGCTTGGGTATGATCTCAACATTGTATATTGCTAGGGTTTGTCATTGTTAAGTCATCTAGTCATTATTGTACTTTTGTCAGTCAAAGTTTTGTATAAGACAACCTGAAGTATTGTTCCCATTGAACTAAACCATGGAGAAGCTCATAAAACTTCTAAATGAATTGAGGATATTGAACAACACAGAATTTAGCTCCTTGAACCACCATGCATCATTGGATCAAAAACCAAAGTAAAGCAACAAACCTTTTTCAAGAGGGGTTTATGCTATTCTTCAAAAGAAACAACCAAGGGATCTGCAAAAAGAGTCGAAGATTGGACACAATCTTTAAACTTGGGACAGATTTGAAACACATGAGGGTCACGGTGAAAGCGCTTTTCAAACTAGATGAACATGCACTCCTTTCTGAAGTGAAACAGTTAGAAGGGAAGAAACTAATTTGGGTTCAAAACCCTGCTATGCTTGCTCTCATACAACACAAGTTCTTGGAGGAACCTTGTGAAGGGATTAGACTTCCACTTGCATCTTGTCTCAGTAACATCATGAGACTAACCGCACCTATACCTCCTTACAACGATGATGTTATGAGGAGAATTTTCAGACTGATAGTAGAAACTTTTCAAGACTTGGACAACAATGTAGGCTCTATCTTCGAGAAGAAGCGTGAGATTCTAGAAATCATGGCCATGATCAAGTCCTATGAAATCATGTTTGACCTAGAGTGTGATGACTTGATCCTGCAAATGTTCCAATGCTTTTTCAGCATTAGGAGACATCATCCAGACTCAGTCAAAACACACATGCAGTCCATCTTGTCATCAGGTATGGTAGGTTGTGATGCTATTTGCCAGGAATTCCAATCTCGATTGTTGTCCATTTGGAGGAGAGAACAGTTGGTCTCACCTACTATTTATGAGCTAGCCGAAAGGTTGGTTGAGTAGAACATAAATCTGATCAAGAGATAGTTGACGAGGGAACAACTGAGAATTGATGGGACATGCAGCACAAATGAGTTAAGGAGAAAGGGTCTTTCCTTCATCTACAAGGAACCTTAGGGTCTTGACCACTCATGATTGGGTGATACAGAGGGGATGACAAAGCTAGTTCAGGGGGAGACTCATTCTGACATTCCAGATGAGGATTCTTCTGAAGAGCATGAGCAGACTTGTAGAGATACTAACAGTAGCCCAGATATGCATCCATGTTCGATGAGTCAGCATGTGTAGCACACAGTGGAGCACAGTATGCATGATGGACCATTTTTGGAGAGTCAGCTAGTGGTTCATATTGAGCCCATAAGAGAGGAGGATGAGCAGAAGTCTCTAGGGCCATACAGATGTACAGACAACCACCAGGGTGGCGGTGTTTGCAGACATTGGTCTTCAGGAGGCATTGGGACCTGACAAGACAATTTTGCAGGTGATGAGTGGACCGAAGAAGCATAGACTTTACAATCAAATGGGGGACACTCTTTTGGAGATAGTGGGGCATCCATCTTTGGGTCTACCCATTGACGAGGTATATGTAGATGCAGTGGCAACTAACAAAGTTGCAGAATTTCCAGGCAGCAACCCTCTTCAAGAGTACATAGACAGGGCATGCAACACGGGTTGCCCACTTATAAGGAGAGAGGTACGGATTCTTAGAAATATCTGGTTGATTGGTTAGGTGGAGCTACATGAGTTGAGCATGGTGGAGCACAGCGGCCTCGTACCATATATAGATACACATGCATCTGATCCTTCCCACAAGATGCATTGGCGAGAGACCATGAGTTGGTATCTTGTTGATGGCACAATATTCTCAGTCAGGAGCATAGTGCAGCAGGGACCCTCAGACATGAGGAGTACTACATGCCTTAGTTGGCGGGAGGTAGGCAACAACTTTCCAGTATTTCAGGTCTGCATCTACATAGTGGGACTGACCTTGGCCTATGCCAAGGGTTGGACTGGAGAGAGGTTATGAGTTGGTATGCGATTGATGGAGCAACATTCATGGCCGCACCTATAGCACAGCAACAGCCATGAAGCATTGATGCTTGTTCTGGGTGGCATTGGGATCCAAGAGGATTTGTTGATGACAATCAGAGATTGGTGTGGGATCTATGCATTGAGGGATACATTCATGATGAGTTGACACAGAGGCATAGCATCACCGAGTGGTTTGTATGGGATCCAAGCATTGGATCTCAGTTGCATTGGGCCACCAGACTAGTCCACAGGTTTGGATTGCTTGAGGGAAAGGGAGGATTTGTCATGTTCCTTTTCTGGTTTCCCTTACGGCGTGGTTAGGATGGACTTCCAGGGTTGGAGGCAGCGAGGTCACAAGAGTCAGTTTACTCTATCGGTGGACCTAGGGGCTTTTGGAGGGATTTTGAGGAGTTTTTATGAAGTTCGATGGCATTCGCTTGGTATATTCCATCATCTACACGATTTTCCTTTTGTTCCGATGCATTCTGACAAATTTCAAAAAACAGAGTTATTAATGGGCCCGACTCAATTAATTACACTTAAGGTGGCCTTCTGGGAGCAATACTTGACAGAACCCCTTAGTGTAATAGCTCGTTGGAACCGAAACGAGAAGATCTACAGGATGGGATAGTTAGAATTGAGTTTCAATGGCTTGAGGAGGCATGGTGGCCAATTTTTCATTTTTCCCACATTAAAAGAATATTTTAATTGAATTAAAAAGAGGGAAATATGCTTAGTGATTAAAATAATAAATAGGAGGTTCTATAGGGGCCCATCAGATCTATAAAAAGAGGATGAGGAGGCCATTGGAGGACATCTTGGATTTGATCTTTCTTCTTGTATGAGAGGCTTAAGAACCTGGTTCTCTACTTCCCTTGTAGCCCCACGACAGAAACCCTAGGGTGAATTAGTGAGATTGGGCAAGTACCCATCTCCCTTAGTGAATTCATCCAGAATTCACAAGAGAGCTTAGCAGTGGCAATTCATCTTTGTTTTTGGTGGAGGGCCCATGCAGCATTGGAGCAGATCCTTGAGGCCAGTTCTATCTCAGCCATATTAGTTGTTTCAGCATGTAAAACCGCAGTTTATATATATTAATAAAAGTTGAGACTGTTTTCCAGTTTATTGTGTACTTGTTTGCTACATGTTGATTGCTTTATTTTACATGGCAACATTCTATTAAATTTATGAGAAATTGGTTGTGAAAGTCTTGTTCAAGAGGCATTTCAGGAAAAATACCCATAATTTCCCATTCGAAATATTACAAAACGAGTCAAAACAACACCAGAAATTCAGTCTAAAATTTAGACCCGTGGTAGCACTTGTCTTTGTTAAAAGGAGCATTGTGAAGATCATTAGGTTTCATGTTTTTGTACTAGCACAGAAGTAAAGGAGGGACTAGTAGATTAAAATCCCAGTCAAGGAAGCTCTGCATGGATTGATAGAGCAGGTATAAATGACAGAATGAGGCACAGTGTTGTAACTATATAGTAGAGTGAGCCAACATGGTGTGAAACTTGAACTTGAAGTCTTGCCTCTGTTGATGTTTATGGAGACACAATAACAATTTTTGGAGCAGACCGAATTCATACATGCAAATGACAAAGCCCTTCATCTGGCTACAAATTACAGTGGTACAGCAAAAAAGGGCATAATTTGTAGATCTTGGACCTATTGCTGAGAGCAAATTGGATGTTAAGATGATCAAATTTTAAGGCTATAGGGTATGGGAGAATACCAGGAGTTGGGCCTCCACCCTTCCAGCACAGAATGTCCATAGAAAGAGATGGTACACGGGTGCGCTCAGACTTGCATAACTAAAAGTATGTATGTACAATCATCTCTGGAGGGTAAACTATCATATCATCCAGCCTCATTACAAAGCAATGAGTTGTAATAAGTCTCTTCAGACCTATGATAGGGCAAACCATACTTAGAACAGACTTGAGGTGCTGCCAAACCACGGACCTGTGGCCTAGTATACCAGCAGACCAAGTTACAGAGCACACTAGCATTGCAAAGAAGACTTATATTGTGATCAAAGTGTGTGTTTATGAGGAATATATATAGGCATCTGAGTGTTGGAATAAATGTGGATAGGGCTGCCATGAAACAGAAGTATGAATTTTGCTCAATAAGAGGGCAGATCTGAAACAAGTATGAATTTTGCTTGATAAGTGGTTCAACCTGTTTATACAGATGCACATCTGAGCCGACAAATGTGAGTAGAGCCACAGCCCACACTCCAACCCCCCCGCAACCCTATTTCATTAATTGGTTTGATGATGAATTTGAAAATTGATTGTAAGAGAGCCCAACTTATTTCCACTTTTGAAGACCATTGAAAGGGCTTGGGGTCATTGCATATTTTGTGGACAGCGAATGGTGTATGGAAGGTTGTTTTGGGAAGACGTGGTCCCCTGTCGGTGATTGTTAACTCTTATGTGGGAGTCAGAAGAAGATCCACTTTGGAGATGCTTACGTCTGCTTGTGAAAGATGAAGGACAAGTCCTGGGGCAATTTTGAAGAGATGATTATTTGATGGAATATTCACATTAAAGGTTTCTTAAGGGTTCATGTATCCACATGTATTAAAACATTTGTACCCACCTTGGAGAAGACCCAGGGCTTCTTTGCACAATAGAGAAATTTTCAGCATAGAAGGGCCTTTGAAGGCATGAAACCAACAAATTTGAGAACCCATTGATCAATTTAAAGGGGCTTTGAAGCTGGGCACTTGTTTGGAACTTATCCAAAAATATGTTGATTTCGAGGAGAGATCATTCTCCTTTAAGGGCTTGTGTACCTAATTTGGAGGGTTATGTGCCATATTTGAAGGCTTTTTGGAAAAGTTGTGCGGTTGAAGGACATTTGGAGGTTGGACATTGTACCAAAGCACACCTATGCCCTTCATTTGTGGGTTTCAGTTATATTTTTAGGGTTTAACCCCTAATTTTTGTATATGTGGACAGTGGCATTATAAGCCCCATTTTATGTTATTTTAGATTAATTAACGTGTAGATAGGGCATTTTTCCCCTACTTAGGCTAATTTAGCGGATTTTATAGGAAATTATTATTTTATGATAAAGAAGTTAAGCACCTCCTCTATAAATAGAGGTGCACTTTCTTTGATTTTTTCATGGAGTTTTGGGGGAGAAATCCCATAGCAATATGAAATTTCTGCGATTTTTCCTTGTAAATTTTTGCTTGGGATATTTCAAGTGAGGCTAATTGCTATGTTCTATGGGGACTCATGCCCCCCCAAAAAAACTTGTGTATCCTGCGTTTCTGCATTCCAGGTACTTTGGACCCTTACGAAACCTCCCCAAACTAGTAGGGACTTCATTAGGGACTTGGAGACTTGTTGGCTGTCCCCAATAAATTCTAGGCATATTTTAGGGATGTTTTGCACAGATTTCAAAGATGTTTTTGGCAGATTTCATGGATTTTCTAGGAAAATTTCAGGGATGTTATGCGCAGATCTCAGGGATAAACCAAGCATATATCGTCAACTTTGACAATTATGGACAATGATGATTGAACAATATGATCATTTTTATCTGAATGTAGGCTTACGTGAGTAGAATTATTTAGAAAAATTTCTTCAGTATTCATCACATTATAGGCTTCTGTGAGTAGAAGACACTTTTCGAGCCAACTAATGTGGGTTCATCATCAGTGTCGATAAGATGGAGAAAATCTGATCAAGCAAGGGTATATAAAGATCATTTTTCCCATCCATTATTTTTGTATTACATTGAATCTAAATCTATTGTACAAATTACAACACAAAACATGGGTTTTGTATGATGGGTTTTTGGTGATTTAGATATTGCATTTTTGGTGGAAAAATTACAAGAAGCAAAGCCTCCGTGTCAAGAATAAAACAGTGCGAAAACACGCATATGAATTTCAAAGAATGAATAATTAAATGAGCAATGAATCTCAGATAAATAATACAAATGTAGAAACAGCAAGTTTTTATTAGGAAATAGAAACAGCAAGTTTCTACTAAAAAAATAGCAACAACAAGTTTCTATTAGGAAATTGCTAATAAGATCACAGACGATCTTATCTTAATAAAATACATAAAAGAGCATTAAACTTAGCATTATTCTAATACCTTCCCTTAATGCTCAATCTATTTACAACACCTATAGACACCCTGAATTTTACAAACTTATCAAGACCAAGGGGCTTGGTGAAGATGTCTGATGGCTACTCCGTTGTGCGAACATACAGCAACTGAATGGATCCTTCTTCAACAAGTTGTCGAATGTAGTGACAATGGGTTTCCACATGCTTTGTTCGTTCATGGAAGACAGGATTCTTGGCGAGTTTGAGCACTCCTTGATTATCACAGAACAAGGGAGTAGGACCTGCCCAGAAAACATGCATATCCGCAAGCATACGTCGAAGCTAAACTGCCTCACAAGATGCCTTAATTGCGCCCCGATACTTTGCTTCTATCGAGGAGAAAGCTACTGCCTACTGCTTCTTACTAGTCCATGTGACAACACCGGATCCCAAACTAAACACATACCCAGCGGTAAATTTACGGTCATCAACCAAACCAGCCCAGTCTGAATCTGTGTAACCACTCAGTGTAGGATCTGAAATACGAGTGTACAAAAGTCCATATTCAGGAGTACCTCGTACATAACGTAGCACACGCTTTGCTACTATCCAATGATCAACCTTAGGAGCTGACATGAAGCGTGAAATGTAGCATACTGCAAAACTGATATAAAGTCGAGTGGCAGTAGGGTAGATGAGACTGCCCACTAACTGCCTGAGTAAAGTTTCATCCACAAGTGGTGAGGATGACTAAGCTGAAAGTTTGAGCATTGGTTCCATAGGAGTCGTGGCAGGTTTGCAATCCTGCATTCTGAACCTATCCACAAGATTTCTGGCATACTTGGATTGAGAGAAAGATGTTGTTCTCAGTGTGCCAGACTTCCACCCCTAGACAGTAATGAATAAGTCCCAAATCTGTCATATCAAAAGTGTTGCATAAATCCTATTTGATCCCATGGATCAAATGTGTTGAACTACCAGTAATGATAAGATCATCCACATAGACAACCACAAACAGAATATCATCACCAGTATGTTTAATATACAGGTTTGCATCAGATGGACTCCGCTGAAAGCCATGATCTGTTAGATACTTGTCAATTTTCTTGTACCAAGCCCGAGGGGCTTGTTTCAGACCATAGAGTGCTTTAACTAACTTACAGACTTTCTGTTCTTGACCGGCAACCTTGAATCCTCGAGGCTGCGTCATGTAGACTTCTTCCTGTAAGTCACCATTCAAAAAAGCACTCTTTACATCCATCTGATGGACTTTCCAATTAAACTAAGTTGCTAAGGCAAGGACAAGTCGTATGGTACTCATCTTGGTTGTAGGAGCAAAAGTCTCGTCATAGTCTATGCCTTCCTTCTGTGAGAACCTCGAGCAACAAGGCGAGCCTTATACTTGTCTAGGGTTCTGTCAACTTTGTATTTCACTTTATACACCCATTTGTAGCTAATGGGCTTTTTCCCTGTAGGAAGATCAGAAAGGGTCCAAGTGTGATTCATCTGAAGACTCTAGAATTCAGCTTCCATAACCTGTTCCCACTTAGGTGTACCCTTAGCCTCTGAATAGGTTTGAGGCTCAAAAATACTGTGTAGGTTAGCCATAAGAGCAAAATTTACTGTAGACTGTTGTGTGTTCTTATTCCTGGAAGTTCTACCTTCAAGGAGCTCATTATCCCAGAGATCACCAATAGTTTTAGCCCACCATTTAGGTCGGAGAGTAGAGGAACCAATATTAGGAGGAGGTGGAGGAGGCTCAGGAACAATAGGAATAGCAAGAGGAGGATTATTTTTCGGAGGAAGCCCAGGTAGTGCAGCATCAAATACTGATGCTGCATCATCCCCCCCATCAGGTGGACCTAACGGAAGAAGAACACTGTGAGGCTGATCCTCAGAACACTGCTCAAAAGGAGGAGACTGTAAAAATCCTTTGTCTTCATCAAATACTACATCCCGACTGAGGCTAAGACGAGCAGTGGCTATATCTATCAGCCTATATGCCTTGTGGTGATCGTTGTACCCAATTATCATGAGTTTCTGGCTTTTGGAATCCAACTTAGAGCGCTTAGCAGTTGGAATCCAAACATATGAAATCGAGCCAAATACTTTGAGGTGACTAATCGTAGGCTTACGACCATACCAAACCTCTTCTGGAGTCTTCCATTTAACAGCCTGTGTAGGTGATCGGTTAAGAAGATAGACAGTAGTAAACACTACTTCAGCCCAGAATTTGTTCGGAACACTCCTGTGTTGTAACATGGAACGAACCATTTCAACAACTGTATAGTTGCGACATTCGACAACACTATTCTACTGAGGAGTGTAGGGTATAGTTAACTAGCTTTTGATGCCATGAATATCACAGAAGTTGGAGAAAGCAGAACAAAATTCCCCCTCATTATCTGTCCTAAGAGTTATGATATTACAGCCAAACTCTTTTTCAACTAAGGACTTAAACTTCTGAAAGATACTAAATACATCAGATTTATGTTTTAGAAAGTACACCCACATCTTTCTACTGAAATCATCTACAATAAGCAAAAAATATTTGCAACCAGTAATAGAAGATGTATTCATAGAACCACAAATATCAACATGAATTAACTGGAGTACCTTAGATGCGCGCCAAGATTCTCCATCCTTGAATGAAGACCGATGTTGCTTGCCAGCTTGACAGGCACCACACACTCCCAACTGTTGAGTCTGAATATCAGGTAACCCTGACACAAGTCCTTCCTGAGATAGCTGAGAAAGATACTGAATGTCTAGATGCCCATATCGTTGATGCCACAGAGTGCTGATGGGAGAAACACGAGCTGCTAGAGCCACTTCTGGAGAACCACCAGTGTCAAGAAGCCTGTATAGACCATGAACCTCTAGGCCAACGACAATCGTACGACAAGTCTCCCTATCAATAATGGAGCACTTGTGCACACGGAACACCACATCGAGCTGAGGAGAGTTCTGCATAATCTAGCTGACAGACAGCAGATTAATTTCCATACCAGGAACATAGTACACATTTAGGAAGATGAGTGTGCACCCACCAGACTAGATCTGAACTATACCTCTGCCACTGTGTACTCCTCACCTCCACCGAATACCACAAAATCACTGAAAGATGAGAAGTAAATAAACTAGTCACGCCTGTGAGAGAAATGACGTGATGCACCAGAATCAATGTACCAGGCAGAAGACGGGACATGATCTGAGGACCTCTTAGCCATAAAGGCGTAAAAGGCAGATTCTGTATGTTCTGCAACATTCGCTGTCTGATGAGACCCTCCCTGTTTCTTCTGTTCAGAAGCAACCCTCTGTCGGCAATCTTTCTTCATGTGACTGAACTTGTGACAGTAATTACACTGCACATTTTTCTTTTTAGCGAGATCAAAAAGCTGAGAAGAACCTTTCTGCTGAAAACACTGAGGGGACTGATATTTGGCAGCAAAAGCATTTGATGAGGCTGATGAAGTGCCACTACCAAACTGTTGTTTCCAACGATCCTGCTGCATGAGTTTGGTGCATAACTCTGGAAACTTCATGTCAACATTAGTGGAGGTAATGTTGAGTGTTTCTATGAAGTGCTCATAAGGTTTTCGTAGACTTTTCAGAGTGATGACTACCATATCTTCTTCCTCCATGGTCCAACCAATGGCTTCGAGCTGATCTTGAATGTCTTTAATCTTGTTAAGATGTTCGTCTAAAGACATATGTTCTTCCATCACGATGGAGAACAATTGATTCTTAAGAAAAAAATCTATGCTCTTGTCGGATGTCTCGAGCAATTCCTTCAAATGTTGACAGATTTCGGCCGCTGTCTTGCCGGAAGGATTCTATGGTAACTGATCATCAGTCACAGAGAATTTGAGAAGCATAACAGCCTCTCGATTTCGATCACCAAACTTATCTTGATCTGTACCAGGTGTACCAGGACTGAGTTCTTTGCCTAGAACGCGCTGGTCAAGATGCCTATATTCAAAAATGGTCAACATTCTTTGTTTCCAGATGTTATAATTGTTGCCATTAAAGCATTGATTGCCTTCCAACATTAGATTGGTTAGAGAGGCCATCTGCACGTTTCCCAAACGTAAAACAACAAAGGAGTCTGGCACAGATTTTAATGCAGATGTCGGTTGATCCGGACAAAATCTGACAGGTGCTGGAAACAAAATTCAAATCTGCTAACTCGAAAACAAGGCACGAAAAACAATGTACCCAAAAAATTCTAACGACTACCCAGTTGAGATATCACAAAACCCACATCAAATCTATAATCGGAAAAAAATTTCGACAAATGAACAAAGTAAAATACCTTGGTCAAAAAAAAATACGAATGCGTACTGCAAATCGGATTCGGACTGTCCAGCAGACACACCTCGATGTGAACTTGCAGGTAATGGTGGCATTAACTTGAGCTATTCAAAGGAGATGGACAATCGCCAATAGTTCTGAGTCTGTACATGGATAACACACGTGCGTGAAAAGCTTCGCGCAGGTGGTGTTATGGAATTGTGAAAATGGCCGAGGTAGAGGAGTGTTTAGCCACAGCAGCTAGCTAGTATAAATCGCCTGAGGATACTAGAGAAGAAATATTGGCCTTCCTGGCGCAATAATGGTTCCCTGCGGGCCTCTTTTCCAATCAATTCAATGTCGACATGACTCGGGCCTGTCCGCTAGGAACACCGCACTACAGTATATAACCCGTCCTCATTGCTATGTGTCTGTCACACGCGGAATTTGTTACAGAATTTGATTGCCCGAGATTCGATTAAACTGGACCCTCGTTCATCCGTATCAATTAAACATAGAAGCTTTTAGAATGCCCGATCAGGCAGACAGTGTACACCAGTAAACTGTTTTGCGTCATGGATTATCGAAGATAATTTCTTACGCACAGTGTTCCTAAGACGATGTTACTGACATCAGTAAACGTACTATTGAAATTAAATTGTGTTTCACAACAGAAGCTCTGGAAATGATTTTCTTCCACAATCTTTAAAACCTAAATCTTGGAAAATGCAGGATGAATATCTTATTCCACAATATTTTTCAAACAAAAAATTTTTCCGAAAAAAAATATAACCTAGCTCTAATACCATAAAACAGTGCGAAAACACACATATGGATTTCAAAGAATGAATAATTAAATGAGCAATGAATCTCGGAAAAATAACACATGTAGAAACAGCAAGTTTCTATTAGGAAATAGAAACAGCAAGTTTCTACTAAAAAAATAGCAACAGCAAGTTTCTATTAAGAAACGACTAATAAGATCACAGATGATCTTATCTGAATAAAATACATAAATGAGCATTAAACTCAGCGTTATTCTAATAAAGAAAACATAAAATGCAACATTTCAAATGCTAATTCTTGTGGTTATTGCTCTTGTTCTTTCTTGCTTTTTCAGATGATCTCAACTTTATATATTGTACATGGGTTTCTGAGAGTCATTCAAGTTCAGTGCTTCCATCGTCTCAACCTCAAACATTCTAAAGTGACTTTGTATACGTGCTAAATGTTTGAATAAATTCCTATTCAATCCCCTTTTTGATCTAAAATATGAATTTATTAATTTAATCTTTTTACAAAACCAAAGTATTTTTTAGCGGTTTTCAACACATCCATAAAAGTTTGCTAAACCTATTGAGAAGGGAATTAACATAATCATCATTAACAAGAAATATGAGGAAGAAAAATTGCTATAAAGACAATTCTCTACTCGATAGATCCTTCATGGAGCTTATTATAAATTGAAGATAGTTACACTTAAGCTTCCTAAAGCTAAAGCTAATGTCTAATAGCCAATAGTGGAATGTCACTCAACCTTTTTCTAAATTGCTCGATATTTTTCATAATTGGCAAGTGTAAGGGTTGTGCATAATCCTATATGGTATAGCTTGTTATGCTTACAAGCTTGAAACAATGACAAAAGTTAATAATGAATTTTATTCTTATTTTTTGTGTGTGTGTATATATATAATTGTCGTTCCCAACCCGCCATCCCCTGGAAATTTTGGGGGTGCTCTCTGTTGATTTGGGGTAGCATCGAATGTGCTCTAAGCCTCAAATTTCGCAAGGAGGCTTGGGCACAAGTATTCCAAATAACCCAGAAAGCGTTTGGAAAATTCCACCCATAAATGATTTTATTAAAATAATTAATATTTTTAATGAGGTTCCTAAGTCTAAACTTAGGAAAATTAAAATATTAAAGGGTATTAATCTAATCAGGGGTGAAAATTCTAGAAAAAACCACAAATCAAGCCAAAACGGTCTAAGCCTTTGATTAAGATTTAATCTAGGTCGTTGGTTGTCCAACAGGAAGATATAAGAAGGGGCTTGAGGTTCATTTGGAAAATACACAGAGAGATTGAGAAAATCGATTTTCTAAAGTGAGAAGTTCTCAAGAGGAAAATCGATTGAGGAGATCTTGCAGTAGAGGGGCAGTGAGAATCCAGGAAAAGAAATTCCCAGATAGTACAAGTTAAGGGGAGAACAAAAAGATGTCCAGAGGAAGGATGACGCTGGCCCACGCAGTGCTGATGCAAAGGTATCACAGTCCTTGAGGGGAAGTCAAGTTCCTACTGAGGGAAGTTGAAGTTCAGTTGCCGGAAGCCAGGGTGTGAGTCTGGGAGGCAAAAAGTTGATTTCTCAGCCAGCAGAGGATCCAGAGGAGAGGAAGCATAATACTCAGGAGGGGTAACGCAGAAACTGCCTAGGGTGACGCAGTTCTGCGCAAAGGCCACGCAGAGGGTGACGCAGAAACTTCCCTGGGTGATGTAGTTCTGCGCAAAGGCCACACAGAGGGTGACGCAGAACCTCTAGACTAGCAAGATCAGTCACTGATTCTCCAGTGACAGGGTCAGATCATTTCACCAGTATTTTGTATAGTATTCTCTTTGTATTGGATTTCCAGTTCAGCATCCTAGAATTGTACTCAGAATTTCTCCTGCATAATAATAAACCCCTCTGTTAAAATTGCCAACTAGGGCCAAACTCCATGTGGGTCATATTATTGATGGCTAATTATATTTTTATTAGACTCCTCTCGTCGAAAGGTGTAGGATTGATCTAAAGATCATCCAATTCCGATAAGTATTCATGGAGATATGAATTTATTTTGATTATGGAATTATTATCAAGTCGACCTACAACTCATGTAGGCTCAGAAGCCCAACAGTCGCATCTATTCAAACATCAACAGTTGTGTATAAATATAGGAGGACTTTTCCTCATTTGCACTCACTCATCTCAACACATCTCTCTCTCTCCTGCGCAGAAAAGAGGCTCTTCTCTACTGCACAGAAGAGAGTCTCTCTCTCACACATGTGGAAAGAAGCTACTGAAATTGAAGCTGCAACTGCAAATCCAAATTTTGACCAGTGTGGACCATCAAACCTCCTCTTCTGAACTGCGTTGTAGGTTCATCTAGACCTCCTCTGAAAGCCGCAACTTTTGGTGGTGGAATCAAGCCGATCCGACGGTTGGTTTGCGAGATATCGACTCCCTTAGTTTTGATGATGAAGCCGCTAATGCTGATGTTGTTGATCTAGGGTTTGCTACTGCTGATAGAAATCAAATTTATTGTACTATTTCTCTCTGCTAAATTATTGAAGATAAAAGAAGATTTGATCAAAGGGTTTCCCCACACATTGTGGGTTTGTCCTTGGCTAGCCGCCACATCTTGTGTCTCTTGTCTTGGCTTGTTTTCTGTTGATCATTTAATGTTCTATCTGCACTTCACTTATGCACATGTGATTGCTAATCTATGAATAATAATAAGTAAGAAAAGTAAATTGCTCTAAGCATAGAACATACCATATCTTAACATGGTATCGGAGCTGAGGTGAAGACAAAGCCCGAGCAAGAGCAAGAGCAATCACTGAAGAGAAGATTGGCAAGGCTATCCTAAAAGAACTATGGGATCTTCATCACTCTTTCCTATCGATGACAAGCTCCGTGAGAAAGCTGACTATCACGGATGGAAGATGTCTATCGATCTAACCTTAGAAGATCAAGGAGTGTTGGACCATGTGAGAGGCAATATTGTTGAGCCTCCATCAAATGCATCCGCTGCTGTCAGGAACAAATGGAAAACCGGAGATGTCAAAGCAAAGAAGATCATCTGGGACTCAATTGACAAGCGCTTGGTGGCCTACATCTTCGATCTAAACACCTCCAAGGAAATCTACGATAGAATGGTGATTTTATTTAAAGTTAATGATACAAATCAAGTTTTGCTTCTTAGAAATAAGCTAAAGCAAAATCAAGAAAGGTAAATACAAGAGTATGCAAGCATACTTCTTAAGAATCACCGAGATCAAGAACAATCTCCTATCTATTGGGGAGACTATTACTAATAGGGAAATGGCACTCACGACTCTTGGAGGACTACCATCCGAATGGTACATGTTCAGGACTACTCTTCTGAACAAAATGTAATTCCTGGTTTCGAGGAATTAATGGCTAGATGCATTCAAGAAGAAACAAGGGTAGAAGAGCAAGAAATGCCCATGGCTAAAGGTCCTCCTGCTACCTTTTCTTCTCATGCTAAGAAAAGAAATAATTTCGGGTCTAAATCGAAAAGAAAGGCTGGACCTAAGGGTGGAAGAAAAGGACAATGTTACATCTGCGATAAAGCAGGTCACTATGCAAGGGAATGCCCTGATAGAAAGGACTCTCACCATGATGATGATCAAAATCCCTCTCATGGTAATCAAAGGAATGGAAAATTCAATAGCAAAGGTAAAAGGAGCGTTGGAAACCAAGGAAAAGAGGACAACCATTCAAGAAGGCTAGAAATTCCAGGTATGAATCCAACATTGTTGAAAATAAGCAGGATGAATATTATCTACCAGCTGCTCTATCTACCTCTACTCATTTGGACTCAATGGGAATTTGGCTCATTGATAGTGGTGCCTCAAGGCACTTCACTGGTTACAAAGAAGTTCTCCATAATCTGGTAGAGAAAGAAACTAACCTGGAAATTGTCCTTGGAGAGAATATGATAATATGAAATATCCCGTGAAAGGTGTAGGCAATGTCTCTCTCAAATTGAATCAAGGTAATACGATTCACTTACAGGATGTATTATATGTACCTGACCTCAAAAAGAACCTAGTGTCCATCTCGGCAATGGAAGACAAAGGCTACAAGTTAACATTCAGCAATGGCAAGGTACGTATATGGAAAAATAATGTTAAAGATGCCTTTACTCTTGGGTTTCATGTTGATTCATTATATCAGGTCAGTGGAAGTCCGCTAGGTGTCATTTCTTATGACACATCTCTTCAGTCCGAACTTTGGCATCAGAGGTTTGCCCACCTTCATTAGAAAGCTCTACCCGATGTAAGACAAATGGTGACAGGGATGCCCGAATTCCGAGTAGAGAAAGAAGGTGTATGTCCACAATGTGCCGAAGGAAAGCTCAAAAGGGGACCATTCCCCTCAAGCCAAAGCAAGACCTCCGATATATTACAATTGGTTCACTCAGGCATATCTGAGGTTGGCATTAAGAGGGAGACTACTACACCACATACTCCTGAGCAGAATGGTGTGGTGGAAAGGAAGAACCATATGATTGTGGAAGATGTCCGTGCCATGCTCCATGATCAAAGACTTCCGAAGTTTCTATGGGTAGATGATGTAATAATGCCTGATGTGGACGAACCCATGGATCTTATTTATCCACCTAAGCCTTCCTCTTCTAGGAAGAGGCCTTCATGGCTTAGGGGGCTACTTGATGATGCTGAAGGACATGCTGCACCCTGAGGACCCTTCCGTGAAAGTAAGAAACCTAACAGGTATTAGGGATACCTAACTATCATGAGCACGATCATACAAAATGAGCCTTCATCATTCTCAGATGATGTCAAGCATCAAGTATGGAAGGATGCTATGACTGAAGAATATGAATCTATTATGAAGAATGATGTCTAGGAAGTAGTTCCCAGACCCTAGGACAAGACAGTTGTCACTTCAAAAGGGCTTTACAAGA
This sequence comes from Pinus taeda, assembly GCA_000404065.3. Classification (NCBI taxonomy): domain Eukaryota; kingdom Viridiplantae; phylum Streptophyta; class Pinopsida; order Pinales; family Pinaceae; genus Pinus; species Pinus taeda. The sequence goes on along the minus strand of APFE031447998.1, from coordinate 135,653 downwards.
TAAATCATGCAACAAATGGAAGTACGGAAATGTATAAGGCTCATTTTGTTGCTCGTGACTTCTCCTAGAAGGAAGGTATAGAATATGATGAGATATTTGCAACAAGGGTAGAAGAGCAAGAAATGCCCATGGCTAAAGGTCCTCCTGCTACCTTTTCTTCTCATGCTAAGAAAAGAAATAATTCCGGGTCTAAATCGAAATGAAAGGCTGGACCTAAGGGTGGAAGAAAAGGACAATGTTACATCTGCGATAAAGCAGGTCACTATGCAAGGGAATGCCCTGATAGAAAGGACTCTCACCATGATGATGATCAAAATCCCTCTCATGGTAATCAAAGGAATGGCAAATTCAATAGCAAAGGTAAAAGGAGTGTTGGAAACCAAGGAAAAGAGGACAACCATTCAAGAAGGCTAGAAATTTCAGGTATGAATCCAACATTGTTGAAAATAAGCAGGATGAATATTATCTACCAGCTGCTCTATCTACCTCTACTCATTTGGACTCAATGGGAATTTGGCTCATTGATAGTGGTGCCTCAAGGCACTTCACTGGTTACAAAGAAGTTCTCCATAATCTGGTAGAGAAAGAAACTAACCTGGAAATTGTCCTTGGAGAGAATATGATAATATGAAATATCCCGTGAAAGGTGTAGGCAATGTCTCTCTCAAATTGAATCAAGGTAATACGATTCACTTACAGGATGTATTATATGTACCTGACCTCAAAAAGAACCTAGTGTCCATCTCGGCAGTGGAAGACAAAGGCTACAAGTTAACATTCAGCAATGGCAAGGTACGTATATGGAAAAATAATGTTAAAGATGCCTTTACTCTTGGGTTTCATGTTGATTCATTATATCAGGTCAGTGGAAGTCCGCTAGGTGTCATTTCTTATGACACATCTCTTCAGTCCGAACTTTGGCATCAGAGGTTTGCCCACCTTCATTAGAAAGCTCTACCCGATGTAAGACAAATGGTGACAGGGATGCCCGAATTCCGAGTAGAGAAAGAAGGTGTATGTCCACAATGTGCCGAAGGAAAGCTCAAAAGGGGACCATTCCCCTCAAGCCAAAGCAAGACCTCCGATATATTACAATTGGTTCACTCAGGCATATCTGAGGTTAGCATTAAGAGGGAGACTACTACACCACATACTCCTGAGCAGAATGGTGTGGTGGAAAGGAAGAACCATATGATTGTGGAAGATGTCCGTGCCATGCTCCATGATCAAAGACTTCCGAAGTTTCTATGGGTAGATGATGTAATAATGCCTGATGTGGACGAACCCATGGATCTTATTTATCCACCTGAGCCTTCCTCTTCTAGGAAGAGGCCTTCATGGCTTAGGGGGCTACTTGATGATGCTGAAGGACATGCTGCACCCTGAGGACCCTTCCGTGAAAGTAAGAAACCTAACAGGTATTAGGGATACCTAACTATCATGAGCACGATCATACAAAATGAGCCTTCATCATTCTCAGATGATGTCAAGCATCAAGTATGGAAGGATGCTATGACTGAAGAATATGAATCTATTATGAAGAATGATGTCTAGGAAGTAGTTCCCAGACCCTAGGACAAGACAGTTGTCACTTCAAAAGGGCTTTACAAGATAAATCATGCAACAAATGGAAGTACGGAAATGTATAAGGCTCATTTTGTTGCTCGTGACTTCTCCTAGAAGGAAGGTATAGAATATGATGAGATATTTGCAACAAGGGTAGAAGAGCAAGAAATGCCCATGGCTAAAGGTCCTCCTGCTACCTTTTCTTCTCATGCTAAGAAAAGAAATAATTCCGGGTCTAAATCGAAATGAAAGGCTGGACCTAAGGGTGGAAGAAAAGGACAATGTTACATCTGCGATAAAGCAGGTCACTATGCAAGGGAATGCCCTGATAGAAAGGACTCTCACCATGATGATGATCAAAATCCCTCTCATGGTAATCAAAGGAATGGCAAATTCAATAGCAAAGGTAAAAGGAGTGTTGGAAACCAAGGAAAAGAGGACAACCATTCAAGAAGGCTAGAAATTTCAGGTATGAATCCAACATTGTTGAAAATAAGCAGGATGAATATTATCTACCAGCTGCTCTATCTACCTCTACTCATTTGGACTCAATGGGAATTTGGCTCATTGATAGTGGTGCCTCAAGGCACTTCACTGGTTACAAAGAAGTTCTCCATAATCTGGTAGAGAAAGAAACTAACCTGGAAATTGTCCTTGGAGAGAATATGATAATATGAAATATCCCGTGAAAGGTGTAGGCAATGTCTCTCTCAAATTGAATCAAGGTAATACGATTCACTTACAGGATGTATTATATGTACCTGACCTCAAAAAGAACCTAGTGTCCATCTCGGCAGTGGAAGACAAAGGCTACAAGTTAACATTCAGCAATGGCAAGGTACGTATATGGAAAAATAATGTTAAAGATGCCTTTACTCTTGGGTTTCATGTTGATTCATTATATCAGGTCAGTGGAAGTCCGCTAGGTGTCATTTCTTATGACACATCTCTTCAGTCCGAACTTTGGCATCAGAGGTTTGCCCACCTTCATTATAAAGCTCTACCCGATGTAAGACAAATGGTGACAGGGATGCCCGAATTCCGAGTAGAGAAAGAAGGTGTATGTCCACAATGTGCCGAAGGAAAGCTCAAAAGGGGACCATTCCCCTCAAGCCAAAGCAAGACCTCCGATATATTACAATTGTTTCACTCAGGCATATCTGAGGTTGGCATTAAGAGGGGGACTACTACACCACATACTCCTGAGCAGAATGGTGTGGTGGAAAGGAAGAACCATATGATTGTGGAAGATGTTCGTGCCATGCTCCATGATCAAAGACTTCCGAAGTTTCTATGGGTAGATGATGTAATAATGCCTGATGTGGACGAACCCATGGATCTTATTTATCCACCTGAGCCTTCCTCTTCTAGGAAGAGGCCTTCATGGCTTAGGGGGCTACTTGATGATGCTGAAGGACATGTTGCACCCTGAGGACCCTTCCGTGAAAGTAAGAAACCTAACAGGTATTAGGGATACCTAACTATCATGAGCACGATCATACAAAATGAGCCTTCATCATTCTCAGATGATGTCAAGCATCAAGTATGGAAGGATGCTATGACCGAAGAATATGAATCTATTATGAAGAATGATGTCTGGGAAGTAGTTCCCAGACCCTAGGACAAGACAGTTGTCACTTCAAAGGGCTTTACAAGATAAATCATGCAACAAATGGAAGTACGGAAATGTATAAGGCTCATTTTGTTGCTCGTTACTTCTCCTAGAAGGAAGGTATAGAATATGATGAGATATTTGCACCTGTTGCTAGATATACGACCATCCGCTCGATCATAGCCCTTGCGGCTTCACAAGGATGGAACCTACATCAGATGGATGTCAAGACCGCATTCTTGCATGGTTCGATCAAAGAAGAGGTCTACATGGAGCAACCCGAAGGATTTGAGATTTATGATCGAAAATCTCATGTATGCAGGTTGAAGAAAGCCCTCTATGGACTGAAGCAAGCACCCCGAGCATGGTATGAGAGGATCGATAGCTACTTGATAAAGCTGGGATTCACTAGGAGTGAAGCCGATCCTAACCTTTACTTTAAGGTTGGAGATGACAAACCTCTCATACTGGTGTTGTACGTGGATGACCTCTTCCTAACAGGTGTAGACCCTCTCATTCACAAATGTAAGAGGGAGTTGGCTTCTGAATTTGAAATGAAGGACCTAGGATTGATGCACTATTTCCTAGGACTTGAAGTTTGGCAGAAGCCAAGGGAAATTTTCCTATTTCAAGGAAAATATGTGGTGAAGATTCTGAAAAGATTCAGAATGGTGGAATGCAAGCCCGTAACTACCCCGATGGAGCTTGACTTCAAAAGGTTAAGCAGTAGTGCTCCTGGAACTGTTTTACGAAATGCCACCGAGTATCATCCACTCGTCGGAGCATTAATGTTCTTGGTGAACTCCCATCCAGACATATATTTTGTAGTCAACACATTGAGTCAACATATGGTTGAAACTCATCACATACATTGGATTGGTGCCAAGAATCTATTGAGATGTCTTCGTGGCACAATCACTTATGGGTTAAGATACACTGCCGGAGATGTGAGACTACTTGGATATACTGACGTTGATTGGGCAGGCAGTGTGGTGGACCGTAAGAGCACTTTTGGGTGCTGTTTCACCTTGGGATCTGCTTCGATATCCTAGATGAGCAAGAAGCAGAAGTCGGTGGCTTTGAGCACCGCCGAGGTAGAGTATATTGCTAGTAGCATGGCCTCCTGTGACGCAGTCTGGTTGCAAAAGCTCTTCAATGAGCTGTTTGGATTTACACTGGATACCACTGTGATCCTACGTGACAACCAGAGTGAGATTTGTTTGTCAGAGAATATTGTATTTCATGATCGCTCCCAGCATATCGATATCAGGTACCACTATATTCGAGATATGGTGCAACGGGGAGCTATAAGGCTCCAACATATCGGTACAGATGAATAAGTCGCGGACATTCTAACAAAGCCCTTAGGAAAAGTCAAATTCCTGACTTTCCGAGAACAACTTGGTGTTGTTCAAAGACCCTCCAATGAGGGTCTTGTATGATGCATTGAGCTCTAGGAGCTTCGGGGGGGTGCGGGGTACTTCTTGGAGCGACATATGACCATAGGGTGATTCACTATCCCCTGGTGGTATGCATGTACACCCCGTGGCGACTATATAATAGGATGATTAGTTCTCCTGTGAGGTCTGGATGATGTGTTCTCCATGATGATTATGTAGCAAGATGATTAGTTCTCTTGTGAGGCCTTGATGATGTGTTCTCCATGGCATTTGTGTAGCAGGATGATTAGTTCTCCTATGAAGACAGGATTGATTAAGTTCTCTTATCGAGGCATCCTACCCATGCAGTCTGGGACTCATGGGAAGTACCTCTCATCTGATCAATAAGCAGGGAAATGAAGTTAGGGACCATAGTAGTACCGATGGACGCATCACTGTATCTACTGTACTCCCTACGCTAGGATGACCTTCATTGATCTGGGATCAATGATACTGGTCTGGGACCAATGGTAGGAGTTGTACCTACTACGACGCTGACTTCAGGTCAGTTGAGACTGGTCTAGGACTAGTGGTACATACTCTGAAACTGAATTCGTGTCAGTGCAGGACTGGTCTAGGACCAGTGAAAGTGGTACATACTATGACGCTGACTTCGGGTCGGTTGAGTCTGGTTTGGGACCAGTGGTACACTCTTTTAGCTTGCGATACTGGTCTGGGACCAGTGGTAGGAGTGGTACCTACTATGACGCTGACTTCGGGTCAGTTGAGACTGGTCTGGGACCAATGGTATGCACTCTGAGAATGACTTCAAGTCAGTGGAGGATGATACTGGTCTGGGACCAGTGGTAGGAGTTGTACTCACTATGACGCTGACTTCAGGTTGGTTGAGACTAGTCTGGGACCAATGGTACATACTCTAAGTCTGACTTTGTGTCAGTATGATACATCCTCGATCATTTCTTCTTCTTCATAATTCGAACAAAAACAGAGCAGAGTAGTGCAAAACAGAACAAAGTAGAGCAGTGCAGATCAGTGCAGGGCAGAATAGAACAAAACATAACAGTGCAGATCAGTACAGGGCAGATCAAGACAAAGTAGAGCAGAGCAGGACAGGGGTCAAGCTGTACCAGGCAGTGCATTTGATGGATGAATAGTAGCGACCGACAGACAGATTGCAGTGGAATTCTCCCTAGTTGACAGGGAGTGTTAAAATTGGAAACTAGGGCCAAACTCCATGTGGGTCATATTATTCATGGATGATTATATTTTTATTAGACTCCTCTCGTCGAGAGGTGTAGGATTGATCTAAAGATCATCGGATTCCAACAAGTATTCATGGAGATATGAATTTATTTTGATTATGGAATTATTATCAAGCCGACCTACAACTCATGTAGGCTCAGAAGCCCAACAGTAGCATCTATTCAAACATCAACAGTTGTGTATAAATACAGGAGGACTTTTCCTCATTTGCACTCAATCATCTCAACACATCGCTCTCTCTCTTGCGCAGAAAAGAGGCTCTTCTCTACTGCACAGAAAAGAGTCTCTCTCTCAAACATGTGGAAGGAAGCTACTGAAACTGAAGCTGCAACTGCAGATCCAAACTTTGACCAGCATGGACCATCAAACCTCCTCTTCTAAACTACGTTGTAGATTCATCTAGACCTCCTTTGAAAGCCGCAATTTTTGGTGGTGGAATCAAGCCGATCCGACGGTCGGCTTGCGAGATATCAACTGCCCTAGTTTTGATGATGAAGTCGCTAATGTTGATGGTACTGATCTAGGGTTTGCTAATGCTGATATAAATCAGATTTATTGTACTATTTCTCTCTGCTGAATTATTGAAGATAAAAAAAAAGATTTGATCAAAGGGTTTCCCCACACATTGTGGGGTTTGTCCCTGGCTAACCGCCACATCTTGTGTCTCTTGTCTTGGCTTGTTTTCTGTTGATCGTTTAATGTTCTATTTGCAATTTACTTATGCACATGTGACTGCTAATCTATGAATAATAATAAGTAAGAAAAGTAAATTGCTCTAAGCATAGAACATACCATATCTTAACACCCTTAGAGCTGCGACACTGGTTTTCCCGCATTGGATTTTTCCGGGGACTATTTGTCCAAAAATAACTGTCTTATGTGTTGTATTTTTCTTTCTTGCTCAATATTTTGTTTTTGCATATATGTAAATTAAGTGAGTTGCAAATGTATTTGCTTCGATATTTACCGTAGAACACAGTAAATAACTTTCGTGATTTAAACAAGTAGGAGAAGTAACATCAGTTTGCTACAGTGGGGATTCCAACTTAGGAATTTTCACTCTCTAGTAGTCTTGGGGATGCTTCCTCTTGTCCTCGTCATTCCCCCATCTTAAAAACCAATGGAATATAAGCGAATTGCCTTGGGAAAGATTGTTGCTTGGATGAACAGTGTTAATTTATTGTGAAAATTATCTTCCATTTTTCTATAATTGTTGGATCAGGGTTTGTCATGTGCCATATTAAAAATTGAAACAACTCTTATGCACTATATTTTTTCATATGCAAAATTTGTCAACAAGTATCCATCAAGGAAACTAGATTGCATTCCTTGAGCTTAAGTCTCCTACTTTGGAAAATTGCTAGTGTTGGATTAAGAGGTTATCCCTCTCTCTTTCCCACTCCATCAAAGTTCTTCAGCCATTGACTCACTCCTTGTTTGATTCAATATGCCCAGAAATTCATTAATGAGCCAAGGCATTGGTCTCCATTCCCCATCATTTTATACCCATACAACATGTCTACTATATACTTAGAATTCTCCATGAGAGTCAGTTTCTCGTAAAACTTTATTACTATTATTGCACTTATCTTTGGATGGAGAATGATTTTATCACTACTCTAACTTATCTTACAGTTAACTCTCTTATAAACTTCATTTTTATTGTAAGGAATTCAATCTTTCTTCTCGCCAAAGAGGAAAAACTTGTGATCACATACCTTGTGAGTAGTAGATATGTTAGTTGTGTAAGAGGGAGCTCAAAATGAAAGAGCACTTCATTTTACTTATTCATACTTTTACATAATGGAGTAGTAAATATGTCAGTTGTGTAAGAGGGAGCACAAAGTGAAAGAGCACTTCATTTTCCTTATTCATACTTTTACATCCTGGACAAAATATAAAAAATAGATGTGTTGCCCTTTTCATTAGAGGAACATTTTTTTCATTGTAAAAGTTATTTTAAGAGACTACAAGATAGGTATACCCAATGTTGTTTTATGCATATGCACCCACTTACAAATTCCCAAATCCAACACAATTTAGGACCTCATGTCTTGCTACCTCATTATTTATGCAGATAGGAAAAAACATAAAATAAATTGGTCAATGTTCAAAGAAATGTTGGATATTAGATCTCTTTTGTAATTCTAAGTTCACACACTCAAAGTACGAATTCATTGCGGCATATTACTCCCTTTTTTTTGACCTTTACACGAATAACTCTAGCGGAGTGTAATAATCCATCTTCATATCCCATCACTCATTGTTGTTCAACTCAATTTCCACCAACATCGAGATTGTCCATTGCTATATACTAATACAAATTGAATCTATCATTCTTGATTACAACCTAGATTTAATTTTTCAATAACCAAGTAAATACCTTACAAACAACACATATTTAATTAATAGGGAATAAAATTTTAAGATTATAACTTTGTATTTTTAAATGGCTATTGACAATTAGCACATCATAGAAAGTTTGAACCTCTACACTACATCATGCTTGATCTCTGAGCCAATTAAAATGCGTGGTTCGTCGCTGGGTCCCACCATAGATATTAGGTAACATAATAAACCTAACACACCAAGCTCTAAGTTGATTGAACACATTTATAGTTACCAAGTCCCACCATACATGTCAAATAAAATAAATAAACCTGACACATTGAGCTCTAAGTTGATTAAACATTGTTGAAGTTTCTAAGTCTACCCGTTAGAAACCCTCCATGCACTTTACTGATTTATTCCTACTTACTTGTTCCATTACTTAACAAGTTATTTACACTGTAAATACAGAAAATAAACACTAGTGCATACTCAACATATTACAGATCATCAACTGAAGGAAACAGAAACAAGCACACAAAATGACACTGTTATTTTTGGACCAATGTCCCCGGAAAAACCCAATGCGGGAAAATCGATGCCGCTATCTGAGGGCTTTCTTATTAAGCAATTTCAGAGTACACTCTGGGTGCCAAATCCGGCTTACCCAACAGAGAATGCGCTTGGCAGTAGTACCTCTCAGTATGAGACAAATGTTCCGGCTAAAACCCCGGATAAACCCTCCAGTAGCGCCTTAGCTCCAATCTGCCCCGGAAACCCCAGCGTTTTCCCTTCTGGACTATGTCAGCCTCTCTCTGCCTAGCGTTAGCCCTGCGTCACCCTGAACATGTCTGCGTCAGCCTCAGGAAGCCCTACGTCAACCTTCTGGCCCTCTGCGTTAGCAATGTTGGCCTCTTTGAAGCACTGCGCAGCTCCTCGCTGCCTTTGCGTGGCCCTGCGTGAGCCCTAGCTGCTACTGTGTCACTCTCTCTGGCTCCTGCGCTGATCTCCCGGCACTATCTCTGCCTCTTTGTCTCTCTGTACTCACTGCCCCTCAGCTGCAACTCCGATCGTTGATTCTATCTCTCTTAGCAAACCCCGCTCTAGAGAATAGAATGACTGATCATCTGGTGTACTCTCCTAGTGACCCTCAAGCCTCCTCTTATACTTTTCTCATTGACATATCAACGACCGAGATTAAGTCCGTAATTGACGGCTAAGATTAGATCTGGCTTGATCCATGTCTTTTGGACCATTCTAACACAGTTTTATATTAATCTACATTAATATTTTAATTTCTCTAAGTTTAGACTTAGGGACTCCATTAAAAATATTAATTATTTTAATATCTCTTAAACTGTTTAGAATCAGCCCAAACCCTTTCTGGGTATTGGAGATCTTATATTCCCCAACCTCTCCACCAAAATTTCGTGGTTAGAGCACATCCAATGCTACCACAAATCAATACTCCCTCTTAGCGAGGATTGTGCTGTAGCAATACTCCTCACTGAGTATTACTTTGATCATCCAACATCGGTCCTTGTGCTGGTGCTAGGCCTACTGCCCACCATCCTCTGCACTATTGTATCTTGTACTGCTGCCCATGGTTCTGCCACTGTTGCATCTGTAAGACAGCTCCCTCTGTATCCGTGTTGTTGCTGGTCCTTTCTCCCAACACTGCATCTGCATTGCAACTCCTCTCATCATGTTGCATCGTGCTGCCCACTACTGCACTGCAACTCAGTTATTGAGAAGTAAGTAACTGATCTCCCAACTCTGACTTCTCTGTTGGGCTAGAGACCCTCCTGATGCTGAAGCTCCCTCTGTCACTGACAGGTGCTCCCTCTCTGACCTTTGTGCTGCTGCAACAACTCCCTGCATCTCGCACCGTTGCACCCCTCTGTGCTATCCTGCACTGGTGCAACACTCCCGTGCCTCTCGCATTGTTACAGCCTGCTAGCCTCGCGTTGTCTCGGGACTCTTGCACTGTAGCTCTCTCTGCTGCTCCATCCGCATCCATCTCTACCCACATCAGCCAATCCTGCTACTCCTCTTCGGGGCTCCCGTAACAAGGTTTAATCCAAGAGGCTGGGTACCTCGAGGATCCTGTCCCTCACCGCCTGTAGTCCGCCTGACTACAGCTCGATGTCTCCCCACTTCCGCTCAAGCGGTGCGTGTGCACTCATGGCACAGTCATGGTTTGTCTCCATTTCCTTTTCTGCCCTTGCTGGCGCTGCCTTAGTCTCGGAAGACTCTCCCTTACTCTTCTTCCTTGGACACGGGGTCGCATAATGACCCAGCTCCCCACAGTGGAAACACTTGATCTTGGAGATATCCTTCTTCTTTCGCTTTTCTTGCTTTCCCTCAGATGTTAGGGCAACATCTTCCTCCTCTTCCTTTTTGACTCTGATCCCCTTACTACTGCTTCCCGCCTTTGTCTGCCATCTGATCTCTTCTTGGCGAAGAGCCACCCACATCTCATCCCAAGGTGGAAGTGTCCCTCTGCCCAGTATACTTTGGACAAATACCTCCCAGTCTTCTGAGACTACATTCAGGGTTGTCCTCACCATCAATTCTTGATCTGGTGTGGCTTCTATGGCAGTCAACTGATCTCGAATCTCATTCAGTCCTCTGAGGAAGGTGTCAATCGGTTCTCCCTTCTTCATCTAATATGACCTCAGCTGATTTTCTAGTAACATCCTTCTCTACACAGAAGTATGTTGGTACAATTTCTTTAGGGCCTCCCACATCTCATTTGTCATTTCCTTCTTAGCAATGTGTGGTACTACATGGTCCTTGACCTCGTCAAGGATGATGTTCTTGGCCCTCGCCGTTGCCTCCTTGTACTTGTTGTTTTCAGCTGGGTCGACTGGGATAGCTATCGTCTTCAAGGCAAAGTGCTTGACATGAATTCTGTCAAGTACAGATAAGATTTTGGCCTTCCAGACTACAAAGTTTGACGCTCAATCTAGTCTGTCCTGGTCTCTTACTCCGTGTAGTGCCATGATGCTCTTCTACTTCCCTCCTGGAAGCTCTCGATGTGACTCCCTCTAAGTCTCGATTTCCCTCCTGGAAATCCTTTTGTCGAAGTCAAGATGCCCCCTACTCTGATCGTCTGTGCAACCACACCACTGATCCAGATTTCTCGGCTAGAAACCCTCGGTAGCAACTCCTTCCTCTTGGCCTTGCCCTGTCAGGTACTATTCTAGCTACAGTACCTCACCAGCTCCACCCTGCAACTTTCCCACAGCCTCCTAAACCCCAACAACCTGAAGGTGAGAGATCCTAGGCTCTGCGCAATCCCGGCACCAACACCAGCAACCCAGCCTCCTCAGCCAACTGCATCCGCCCTCCTAGCTTCTACGTGAGTCTCCCTTTGCCTCCCTTAACCTTTGCGCTCCCTCTTCCTGGCTCACCCTTGATGACGTAGGCACTGCGTTACCCTTCCCTTGTTGCTGCTCTACTAGAAACAGCTTTTGTCACTTGGGACAGCTGTTTTTTGTTGCTATTTCTCTGCTTGGCTGATGTCCTCAATTCTCTTGTGATCTGCAACCGTGCTCTGGTACCATGTTGAAGTTTCTAAGTCTACTAGTTAGAAACCCTCCATGCACTTTACTGATTTATTCCTACCTACTTGTTCCATTACTTAACAAGTTATTTACATTGTAAATACAAAAAATAAACACTAATGCATGCTCAACATATTACAGATCATCAACTGAAGGAAACAAAAACAAGCACACAAAATAACATCGTTATTTTTGGACCAATGTCCCTGGAAAAACCCAATGCGGGAAAACCGGTGCAGCTATCTAATGATTTTCTTATTAAGCAATTTCAGAGTACAATTTGGGTGCCAAATCTGGCTTACCCAATAGAGAATGCCCTTGGTAGTAGTACCTCTCAGTCTGAGACAAATGTCCCAGCTAAAACCTTGGATAACCCTCTGGCAGTGCCTCAACTCCAATCTGCCCCAAAAACCCCAGCGTCTGCCCTTCTGGACTGTGTCAGCCTCTCTTTGCCCAGCGTTCGCCCTACGTCACCCTGAATGTGTCTGCGTCAGCCTCAGGAAGCCTTGTGTTAGCCTTTTGGCCCTCTGCGTCAGCAACGCTGGCCTCTCTAAAGCACTGCACAACTCCTGGCTGCCTCTACGTGGCCCAACGTGAGCCCTGGCTACTACTGCGTCACTCTATCTAACTCTTGCGCTGATCTCCCGGCACTAGCTCTGCCTCTTTGTCTCTCTGTACTGACTGCCCCTCAGCTGCAACTCTGATCACTGATCTATCTCTCTTAGCAAACCCCGCTCTAGAGAATAGAATGATTGATCATCTGGTGTACTCTCCAAGTGACCCTCAAGCCTTCTCTTATACTTTCTTCATTGACATATCAACGTCCGATATTAAGTCCCTAATCGACGGCTAAGATTAAATTTGGCTTGATCCATGTCTTTTGGACCATTCTAACACAGTTTTATACTAATCCACATTAATATTTTAATTTCCCTAAGTTTAGACTTAGGGACTCCATTAAAAATATTATTTTTTTAATATCTCCTAAACTGTTTAGAATCAGCACAAACCCTTTCTGGGTATTGGAGATCTCATGTGCCCCAACCTCTCCACCAAATTTCGTGGTTAGAGCACATCCGATGCTACCAAAAATCAACAAACACATGCATGGGTCATCACTAGGTCCCACTAAACACATTAGATAAAATAAATAAACCCAACACACCATACACACCACATACCATGTATGTCCACTATACATATAAGCTAAAATAGATAAACAGGAAGGAGATTGGTTTTTACGAACAATGAAGGGTGGTTTTTGTAATGTCCCCAATTATATAGTTTTTGCTAAGACGAATTTATGTTTTTGCAATTGGGTGTTGGGAAATGTTTTGGCATGTAAACTTAGGAAAAGTGGGTAGAGGGAGTCCCCACTTAATTTTTGGAGAGATGGAGGCCACCAACATTAGAGAAAAGCAAAGATTAAATTGGTAGTGGCATGTGGGGCCACCCAAAAAGGGGAATTTGAACCCCTTAGGAAAATCGAGTTAGGGAGAAGGAAGTCGAAATGGTGGGACCCACAAGGGGAGAAAGGGGGCAACCAAGACAAATGGAAGGAGCAAGCATCATTTTGGGGGCTTTTGACAAATTGAATTTCTGATTTAGAATGCTCTTGAGTTGCTTAGCCAAAACTACCAGTGTTGCTTAGAACAAAGAGATTTCCGGGAGTAAATCTCAGCTCTTTCTTTGATGGACTTAGAGTGCCAAACTAGGAGAGAATTTTAGAGCTTATTGGAGAGGAGATTGCTGGAGACTATGGGTTATTTCTAGCCATACTTCAGCGAGTTCGAACTTCTAAAAGGACGTAGTGGTAGGAATCAATTTGCCTGGTTGAGGGGTATTCAAGGGAAAATTTAGTTGGAGAATTTAGGAGAAATTCCCTTGATATTGGACTAGATTTTGTGGAGAATTACAGGGCTGGAGATTGTTGCTCAGGTGAGAAACAAATTCAGCATTCCTAAGGCCTGTGTAGTCTTTTGTTGGGCAAAATTTTGTGGAACTATTGCTAGCCGAGTTGTGCAAGGTTGAGGAAGGGATTTCCCTCTTACCTTCTAGGAGCAATTTGCAGGGAATTCTACAACCATTCAAAGGTGGAAACAGGGCCAAATTTGCAGTAATAGCTTGAGGGCGACACAGAACCAAGAGAGGAGGACGTAGCACCAAATTTAGGTAATTTTAGGAGATCAGAATTAGCCCAAAACATTTATGGGTTTTGTTGGACTAGCATCCAGGAGTCTACTCCTAATTTTGCAGAATTTTTGGAGGATTTTTGGTGCCCCAAAATAGCAATGTTATTTGGCAGTCAGTTGGGAGGAGCAAGCTTAAATTTGGGGTCCCGGGTGGTCAGAAAATTTTGCCCAAACCCTTTCTAAGTTTTTGTGGGTTTGGTGAGAGGAGTCTGGGGTTAATTTTGCAGAATTTTTTGGGCAGTATTTCTAGCAGAAATCAGTGTTCCAATCAGTAGCCAGCAGCAGAAATTATTAGAGAAGGGCACAGTTCACTCTAGGACCATTTCCACCACTTGGGTCCGTGATATATTTATGGGTCTCGTTGGGCTTACTAAGGAGAGGTGTTAGCTAAAATTTCAAAATTTTCTGAGCAGTGCATCCATTTCCCTTCAGTAACAACGTCCAGATTTTCCAGGGCAGCGAAGAGATTCCCTAGGTTGAGTCATTGCAGCTTGTGGCCGTCTTACTCCCACCTGTATTTGTCATTACTTGCTATAGCAAGCTCAAGTGCCATTATTCCACTCATTTTGTACCCAATTTTGTCCATAATTAATAAAATGACTCAGCTTCCAGTTATTTTTCCTTGTGCAGAATTGTAATTTTGTGGATGTGTGTTAAATTTACTTGTTGTTCATAGTGCATGCTTCTGTTTACACTTAATATTTCTTCCATATAGGAATATTATAGTGATATCAGAACATGATCTTGGTCAGTTGTGGGGTTGCCAACAAGATCATGGAAGACTTAAGCGTGTATGCATTGTGATGGGTGAACCATAGACAAACCCATGGTTCAAGGGATAGTGAGTAGCATTGAGGGAAAAATGACTCTCACCCACTTTGATGGCTCAACTAGGATTTCCGTTAGAAAATGGGTACAAGAACTGGACACATATTTCTGGCTAAACTCCATGAGGGAGGCAGACATTATTAGACATGCCACTTTGCACTTAGATGGAGATGCTATGGAGTGGTGGTACCGAGGGTTGATCCCTTTGGGTCATGCATGTATCTAATCCTACACAGAGTTCACACAGAGGTTTGTGGAGAGATTTGACCGAAAAGACACCAAACCCCCTCAAAGGGAGTGGACAAGATAAGGACAGTTAGAGGGTGAGACCAGGGGGCATTTATGCTAGTGGAGACTGGGATTTAGATGTCAGGAGCTTGAGGAGCAGGTTGAGTAGGAGGATACCCAGGATTGTGAGGGGCACATCGATATACCTAGTGTGGCGTAGGAGTCATCATTGTTGGAGGCCTCTTTGGTTGCTTCGGTTGACACCTTGGTTGGGGGAGTAAAGCATACACTTAGAGAGCCATCTATTAAAGAGATGTCGATAATTGATGAGATACCCAGTGCTATGACCGAGTTTCTAGACGATGGCCACCCACAGTGGGTTGATGAGGTGCCTCGAGGCATTATTGTTGTTGACGAGGCACTAGAAGAGACGGAGGGATCCAAAGAGGTGACCGAGTTTACAAATGATAACCGACCTCCACAGTTTCATTAGTTTCGGTTTGGCCTTCTAGCATTGAGAAAGAAGGCCACGATAGTGCAAGATGCCATTCTGCAGCAGAACAAGGAGCTAAAGGGCATGAGAGCAGTTTGTGCCGAGTCAACAACCAAACTAACTCACATTGGGGAATGGTTGGGTTCCCTAATGGTTTAGCTGGAGTGCACATTGGAGCGACGGGGCAGCCCTAGTCAAACATGCATAGATGAGGTTGGTACACTAGTATATTGGAGAGGGAGAGGCAGAGTCACCTCGATAGATTTTATGTGTTGATCAAGATGGTGAGATGAGGTGACATGAGTTGCACAAGATGCAACCTTTGCAAGATGGAGGGTTAGTTATGTGTACGAGAGTTCATGCTCTCGATCCTTCCCTTGGTGTTGGATGGCGAGAGATCTTGAGTTGGTGCTTGATGGAGTGGGCTATGTGTATGCAACTGGTCATAGGTCAGGGTGAGAGTCCGCAGGTACGTTCAGGCATCGTGGATACTGGAGGCCCAATTTGGCATTGGGATAATGGGACTACCTACCACTTACCAGATATGTAGATTGATTACAACATTGGTGATATATTTGACCCCGCGATCGAGTACAGGCATTCGTTAGGCGAGTCTTAGTCAGTGCCAGTGGTCAGCCCATTTGCGAGGGGACTCCCTAGGTCATTTTGGTATGATGGTTGTACATGGGATCACAGGATGATCAACATACTCTGGTAGGAGTTTGTTGGAGGAGGTGGCATTGGCAGGCCACCAGATAGTGCCTTGTTTGGGGCTAGGGACTCTCTGCAGTTAGTTGGGACTCAGGGGTCACCAAGGAGCATCACAATGGTGGCATTGTCACTAGTACATATAGGGATTCTCCTCTTGTGTCTCTCAGGGAGGATTTGGAGGCAATGTCCACGCATAAGAGGGTACGGTGATACGACAGCGGAGGAGGCGATACCGGTAGGGTGCAAATCGACACGTACTATCTCAGTTAGATCCTGGCATTTAGTGGCGTGTAGGAGCATGTATCGTAGAGCAGTGGTTTGCAAGCGAGCACGTAGATGGATGGTGGTGTGCTATGGTGCGTCGGTTTATACCATGGAGTGAGTGGAGGCATAACATTGGATGCATCTCACCTCATATGGATGGGGGCATTGTTGAGCATTTGGGGACATCCTGCTCAGCAGAGACAGGTCTTCGATGGAGTTATCAGCAGGACCAGGACAGAGAGAGGAGCATCCATGGGATTAGCTTTCGGTGTCCATGCGGACTCTTGGTCATACCAGTGGGGACTTACATTCCTATTCCTCTCCAGCATGGCTTACAGTCGCTGAGGGTCGTGTTGCTACCACATGATACCCTCAGTCCAAGTAGCAAGACATGGCAGGTTCACCCTAGACAGTTGGATGAGACACAGTGTTTCATGGGCAAGAGGGAGATGCTCAATATAAAGCATTTGGTGGGTGCACGAGCTGACGAATACCGACTTAAAGATGGCGTGGTCTACTGCCGAGGGAGCATATGTTCCACCCCTGGGCTCACAATTGGGGAGGTGATCGCTAAGGAGTTGCATGATACACTTTTGGCGAGGTAGTCTGAGGCACTACATATCCATGAGGGACAGTGGATTGTACACTTCCTCTACATGAGGGTGTCCAGACTCCAAGCAGTCTTCGGGTGTATCATCAGGAGTTGGGATAGTAGATTTCACTGTGCGGTCTGGCAAGAGCAGGGCGGATTGGCATACATGGGACAAATTCCTGATACTTGGGGTCCACCTATGGGATACATACAGAAGTCAAAGATTAGGGCCAAATGGGCTCTAGCAGGTAGCAGTGCTATGCAGCGGCAACCCGTGAGGAGTGGGAGTTGTGAGCTCCCAGTATGGTTAGGGGATCCAGGGATCTAGTTGGCGAGTGGATCACTCCACTTCTCGATGGGCAGGGTTATAATGGAGGCTAATCTGATTCTTTCCCAGGCTAACACATGGGGAGTCGCTGAGACCATCATATGGCGAGGCAGGTTGTTGCTCGGGATCAAGGCTAGCCATGGAATGGTCGACTCAAGCATTGTTGAGTTACCTTGGCAGGTTGGGCATAGCGCTGATCATGATAAATATAGTGGTCGAGCGTTACAGGAGAGGAGGATCCAGTATGAGCATGTTGACCAATCAGACATGAGCAAGGTGTCATGATGTCAGCAGGATAGGTTCATTCTTCGATGAGCAAGGGCTTCTGGCATAGCAAGGCTTGGCAGTTCAGCTACCCATAGAGGTGAGTTGGTTCCTAGAAGGGAAGATCATCCAAATCTTCCATTGGGTTTTAGTGACTCATTGGTGGTGTGGGGGACTTCACCAGTGTGGCAGGATGATTAGCAGGAGGAGATCAAGGGAAGCCTAGGCAGACGAGGGTTCAATCCCACAAGGATTGGATTGTGTCTTCAGGGGTCTACTCCTAAAGTGCACAAGAGAGACTATTCAGTAGAGAAATTTCACAAGGAGATGATCATAATTTTACTACCATGATGCTCTACTTAGTGGCAGTATGGAGGGGGTGTCTAGTGCTTATGTTGAGCTGGACAACGAGTGGAGCAAGGGATGCCTCACACTGATCAGGATGGCTTGGGATCCTAGCAGGATGGGGCGGAGATCAAGGATGGTTGAGTGGTACATTTGGGACCTCGGTATTGTGTGCAAAGATTGTTGGGGTCAGCTGATCGAGAGGGTGCTTGTTCAGGCATTGCTTAAGGACAAGCAAATTTTGGTGGAGAGAACTGTAATGCCCCCAATTAAATAAATTTTGCTACGATGAATTTCTATTTTTACAATTGGGTGTTGGGAAATATTTTGGCATGTAAATTTAGGAAAAGTGGGTGGAGGGAGTCCCCACTTAATTTTTTGGAGAGATGGAGGCCACCAACATTAGAAAAAATGAAAGAATAAATTGGTAGTGGGATGTGGGGCCACCGAAAAAGGGGAATTCAAACCCCTTAGGAAAATCGAGCTAGGGAGAAGGAAGTCGAATTGGTGGGACCCACACGGAGAGAAAGGGGGCAGCCAATATAAATAGGAAGAGGCATCATTTTGGGGGCTTTTGACAAATTCAATTTCTGATTTAGAGTGCTCTTGAGTTGCTTAGCCAAGACTACCAGTGTTGCTTAGAACAAAGAGATTTCCGGGAGTAAATCTCAACTCTTTCTTCGATGGACTTAGAGTGCCACCCTAGGAGAGAATTTTAGAGCTTATTGGAGAGGAGATTGCTGGAGACTGTGGGTTATTTCTAGCCATACTTCAGCTAGTTCGAACTTCTAGGAGGACGTAGTGGTAGGAATCAATTTGCTTGGTTGAGGGGTCTTCAAGGGAAAATTCAGCTGGAGAATTTAGGAGAAAGTCCCTTGCTATTGGACTAGATATTGTGGAGAGTTTCAGGGCTGGAGATTGCTGCACAGGTGAGAACCAAATTCAGCTTTCCTAGGGCCTGCGCAGTCTTTTGTTGGGCAGAATTTCGTGGAACTATTGCTAGCCGAGTTGTGCAAGGTTGAGGAAGGGATTTCCCTCTTACCTTCTAGGAGTAATTTGCAGGGAATTCTACAACCATTCAAGGGTGGAAACAGGGCCAAATTTGCAGCAGTAGCTTCAGGGGGAAACAAAACCAGTAGAGGAGGGCGTAGCACCAAATTTGGGTAATTTCAAGAGATCAGAATTAGCCCAAAACATTTATGGGTTTTGTTGGACTAGCATCTAGGAGTTTGCTCCTAATTTTGCAAAATTTTTGGAGGAGTTTTGGTGCCCCAAAACAACAAAGTTATTTGGCAGTGAGTTGGGAGGAGCAAGCTTAAATTTGGGGTCCCAAGTGGTCAGAAAATTTTCCCCAAACCCTTTCTGAGTTTTTGTGGGTTTGGTGATAGGAGTCCTCGGTTAATTTTGCAGAATTTTCTGGGCAGTGTTTCTAGCAGAAATCAGTGTTCCAATCAACAACCAACAGTAGAAATAATTAGAGAAGGGCACAATTCACTCTAGGACCATTTCCATCACTTGGGTCCGTGAGATATTTCTGGGATTCGTTGGGCTTATTGAGGAGTGTTGGCTAAAATTTCAAAATTTTTTGAGCACATTTGAAGCCAGTGCATCCATTTCCCTTCAGTAACAACGTCTAGATTTTCCAGGGCAGCGAACAGATTCCCTGGGTTGAGTCATTGCAGCTTGTGGGCATCTTACTCCCACCTGGGTTTGTCATTACTTACTATAGAAAGCTCAGGTGTCATTGTTCCACTCATTTTGTACCCAATTTTATCTAATATTAATAAAATGACTCAGCGTCCAGTTATTTTTCCTTGTGCATAATTGTAATTTTTTGGATGTGTGTAAAATTTTTTTTTTTTTTGTTTATACTTAATATTTCCAGTTAGGAATATTACAGTTTTGAGAAAGGGAGAGATTTCAAGTTCAATCGCATGCCACCATGACTCTATTGGAGGGAACAATATTGTTCTAGGTTTTCATAGAAAAATATGTAGAGAATGAAAGTGTTGCCATGGCTGAGGAAGCCAAAGACAAGGGTTAGCATAAAAATACCATGGAAAGGAAGGATTTTAATGA
This sequence comes from Pinus taeda, assembly GCA_000404065.3. Taxonomy (NCBI): domain Eukaryota; kingdom Viridiplantae; phylum Streptophyta; class Pinopsida; order Pinales; family Pinaceae; genus Pinus; species Pinus taeda. Next base: position 115,591 of record APFE031447998.1, on the reverse strand, counting down.
AAAAATGTAACTATTAAGCCAATGTAGCCAGTACAAAACAAAGATCAGTGACTAAATTGATCAAGAATGATGCTCCAAATTATTTACTGATCTTATGATTATGTACTAGAGTACACACGCTACCCAAAAATTCCAGACAGAAATAATCACATTTACAAATATTGATAAAAATTATCAAATAATTTCTCATCCAATTCTTCACCCTGCATTATTAATTTAGCATATCACTAGAGGAAATAACCCAAGAGTAGCCCGACTAAGTATGAAACAAGGTAATATGGAGCAACAATAAACAAACTCCACTATGTAACATATAATTTTCAAAATCCCAGCCCTAATTTATGTGAACAGATTTTATTTGAGGATACCCATAGATTGCACTAATATCAATCAGACTAGTTGGATTTGTTTCTTGAATTTTAAAATTATGGAAACACCCTAAGTCTGAACATGCCTTATTTATTCACACCGTTTGTTTATCCAAAGTCTCTTTTCAGTCTCACCTTGCATTATTAATTTAGCATATCACTAGAGGAAATAACCCAAGAGTAGCCAGACTAAGTATGAAACAAGGTAATATGGAGCAACAATAAACAAACTCCACTATGTAACATATAATTTTCAAAATCCCAGCCCTAATTTATGTGAACAGATTTTATTTGAGGATACCCATAGATTGCACTAATATCAATCAGACTAGTTGGGTTTGTTTCTTGAATTTTAAAATTATGGAAACACCCTAAGTCTGAACATGCCTTATTTATTCACACCGTTTGTTTATCCAAAGTCTCTTTTCAGTCTATGTTTCATCATGATTGATTTTGGAGAAAACTCACATAATCAACTAATAGTTATTTTTATAATTATTTAATTAGAAGTTGTTATTTTTATAGTCATTTAAATAGAAGTTTAAAATAGCTTTTGTATTTTTAACTAAGAAAAATTTAAACCTACACAAACAAATTGATATTGTATGTCATATGCTATATGCTATCAACTAAAACACAAGCAAAAACATATTGAGAAGAGCTGGAGGGTACCTTAAGAATTATTGCTCCATAAGAGTCATGCCCACTCCTGCCTTTGCAATAGTGCTCACTTTGTTCTTTGCACTCGTCCCTTTATCATAGAGCAGAGATGCTGGAATAAACAAATAAAGAACTATTAGACCATAAAAATCTAGAAATAAATTAATGAATTATTTACCAATTACAATTCTGGTTAATTAAAAAAACACAAATTAGAATAACACCACAAATAAGTACAAGAAGGAAGATGTTGAAAGAGCTACAGTGTACCATGTAAAATATTATTCCACCATTTGCACTCAGCGCTATGCAACATGAAAGTAAAAAACAAATCAACACCATTTCCGATAAAGTTAAAATAATTAAAGTTACTAAAACGAAAACAGAAAATAAGATAGGGCAATTGCCGCTTTTATCTCCCTCACCTCATCCATCCATCCATTCAAAAGAGGAATGGACATTGCATTAACTGGTTTGTTTCAGCTATCTAACGGCCCAGAATGGACATTGCATTAACTGGTTTGTTTCAGCTATCTAACGGCCCAGAAATGCATCTGCTTTAGAAATTTTACCTCTGCTCGTCTTCAATTTTGACATTTCCCTCTTTGCTATGAGCTCGTGCTCTGGCTCTTGGACGTTGAATTCACACCCACACCATACATAAACACAATAACAATAGCTTTGGCATACAAGTTTAAAAAATATTGTGAAGAGTTGCCAAATGCAGTGAGAGAGAAAAATTAAGAAAAAGATGGATAATAACTGGGAATGCCACTTGGTCAAATGAATTTACAGGTAGGATCAATGAATTAAACTAATCCCAATTAATACTTCCTCTGCTACCAGCTTTACTTCTTTAATAGCTTCCCCTACCAAATATTGTCCGTGTTCTAACGCCTCGCTTTGCTGCTTAAACCACCAATTGTTGCTTAGGTCCTTCTGAACCTGTTGCTGCAGGTTCCGAATGAAATGCGATGCTACATCCATTGATTAAATGTGATGTGAGCTTCGCTGGTTGTTTTTTAGAGTGCTAATAATTTATTAAGAGACCACATTGATGTTAGCGTGCATGCTTAGAGACATCAACCAACATCATATATTATATCCTTTATCATTTATAAAATATGTGGAATCCTGGTTTACGCTTCCGCTGTCCAAATATGTCGATGATATTAATTTTAGGCTATTAAATGTACTCAGATCAAAGGGTTTGTCTCCTTTATTATTTTGTAAATTTATAAATAATAATAAATTTAAGTTAATTACGTTAAATTTATATTATTTTATAACAAAATCAATTTTATTATAATATTATTTAAATATTATTTTTATTTAATATAAATATAGTAAATAATTTTAATATTTATCAATTTTATTTTAATGAGTTTTAATAAATAATATTATTAAAATGCATTGATGTGTAATATATATATATATAAAATATGATGAAACAAATTATTTCAAATAATTTAATTGAAAAGTTAAATTTAGTTAGTTATTATGTTATTACATTGAGATTTAATTAACAATAATATTGTAATGTTTATGGGGTGTAAGAGTTATAAGGTGTTTACAGGGAAAAATCTATTTGTGTTAAGTTATGGTATTGCCTAGACCTGGTGTAAACATCATGCAATGATTTTGATGGCTTAAATGCTCTTGGTGTAGCTACTCAAACCACAAATTATCTATATCAATCATCTAAATACTAAAAAAAATTAACAAATTAATAAAAAAATTAGTTTGCAAATGCGGTAGCAAGCTAAGTGGGCTTGGAGGCCATTGGGATGGGTGACTTCCCAAGTCCTAGTTACCGAGTGCACCCGGAAGTGGTGATTGACGCTATGTGATTCATTTCACTAGTTTCAATCCCACTTCTTCACCAGTGTGAGCATCAATCTAATGCAATTAGTGCTAAGTGGACTATTCAAAATTCATGAGAAATTAGTTAATTATGACTACCTAAGTGGACTATTCAAAATTCATGAGAAATTAGTTAGTTATGACTACCCCTCCTGGTTACCAAGTACACCCGGAAGTGATGATTGAGGCTATGTGATTCATTTCACTAGTTTCAATCCCACTTCTTCACCCTTGTGTTGTGAGCATCAATCCGATGCAATTAGTGCTAAATGAACTCATCAAAATTCATGAGAAATTAGTCATTTACGATTACCTCTCGTGAAAATGGTCATACGTGAATGACTTACAAAAATAATATCTCATACAAATATTTAATATATTAATAAAAATAAAAATCATTATAATAAAATATAATTATTTGTTAATAAAAATAAAAATCATTATAATATAACATTATAAATATTTATATAATAAGAGTGAAAAGATAAAGAATGCAAGAATCGCTCGTGGGTAGAAGGATTTGTGTTTGTTTTCTCACAATGTCCGCTTCGGGTATTCTTTTATGCATGAAATGTGGTATTCATCTTCTTCATCCAACAAAAGGCCCAAGAACAGAGTCTATCACAGGGAACACCAATTGGACCATGCGATTGAGTTTCAGAAGAAACCCAAACTAGTGCTGCAGCTCAAGGGAATCTTGAGCGGGAAAAAAGTTGAGTCCATGTTCCTTAGAGACCTAGAAAAATAAGTGTGTTTAATAAATAAAAATGCAATTTCATGGCCACCATTGAGAGATACCCACCCAAGGGTTTTCAAGGTAAGTGGGGGTAAGTGGGGGCACAGGAGACCCCTGTAATTTACAGATGAAACTAAATTCATGTTGAAAGATGAAGTTATAGTTAGAGAGCAGATGGAACCAATTGTTGTCAATAACCTTAGAAAATTGCTTATGGAGTCCATTGATCGAAGGATTGCATTATTTAAGATAGAGCAGATTAAGCAAGAGATCAGTTTGCCATATGATTTTGCAGAGAGTTTAGTACCCAAGTACTCACAGTTTTTCAAGCTAATGGATGTTTCTGGTGACCCATATCTTGTTTTGGAGAATTGGGATCCTTCATTGGCAGTTGTTGCAAGAGAATTAATTGCAGAACCCAACGGAGTCACATTAACCAGGAGGACTGATGAGGCATTTAGAAGATATGGCAAAGTGGCAAAACATGGCCTTTTCGTCTCCCTATATAAATCCCAAAGAGATTGACCCCCGCCATGCTGTAGTGCAAAAGCGTAATGTTGTTGTGCTCCATGAGGTCCTTAGTTTGACAATAGAGAAGAGATTGACTGCCACCAAGTTGTATGTTTTTCATACAGAGTATAAGCTCCCTTGCAGGTTGTTGGCTTGCGTAATCAGGCACATTAGCATTTTTTATATGACTAATAAGGGTTCTCATAGTATTGTTTTTCGTAAAGAAGCTTAAGAAGGGCATCAGTTAATAGACAAATGCCCACTTCTGCGTATTCTATGACCGGTCCTTCGAGCTTATGGGCAAAAGGGATTATTTTCCTAGGCCGGCGAGGGATGCTATCGAACTTAAATGAGTTTGGAGCCCTTGCAATCAGCATGTTTGCAGTAAGGGAGATTGGATTTCTTTCACCGACTGAAGTCCTTGCATTTTGTCAAAGCAATGCTTCACCACACCGATCAAGTGGCTCTGGTTTCAATGGCCAAAAAACGAAAAGCTTATGTAGCATCTTAAGTGTAGAGTTACATTTGAGTCCCAAGTCTCAACAAACTCAAAATCAAAATCAAAGGTCATCATTGTTGACTTGAAACAAACCTCAAATTGTTGTTCACATAGCGTTGGTGTTATAAAGCATTTCATGTCAAATTGAGAAAGGATGTATTCCATTAAATATAGTTGTGGGGCTTATAGGGTCTTTTTGGGTTAAAGCAGTGTTTGAGCTTCTGAGCATTGTCAGGGGAAATTTAGGCAAATTTAGGCATCAAATACAGTGTTGAGTGACTTGAGGGCAAGTTATTTCAATTAGGTAAACAGTTTCCCACTACTCAATTGGATTTGGTAGTTGATACATGGAGGTAATTTTTCATGTCTTGATCTCACTACAAGGTAGCATCTAACCATTTTTGTCAAGTAATAGCACACTGTTTAAACCAATTTTTAGTTTAATTGACCTAATCTGAAAGTTTATAACAAGTGAGCAGAGATGGCTTAAATTTATACATCATTAAGTTTTGATTTAGCTCTTGAGATGAAGATGTAGTTTTTGAGTTTTTTTTATTAGTTTAAATCTATCTTGACTATATCTCATTATTGAATGATCAGGCAATCTCTATCCTCGTATCATTCACACATTTCTGAGTATTATAATTAATACTCACTTTTCTTTGGAGAACAAGAAACACTTTGGTTTAATAACTATTTTTATGCTCATGTTAGTGGAACTAAATTGACCACTATAATTGCATTTTAAATTCTTATTTATTAGCCACTAGTGCCAAGAACATTGAACACTGAACTCAAAAAGAAGATGCTATGCAAATACTCTAAGAAGTATAAGTATAGATATTTTAGGAAGTATGAGTATGGATATTAACAGAGAATAGTTGACGTGCCTATGTTATTATAACATATTTTATAAAATAAAATTGTAAATACAATTTATTTTAATTAAATGTTAATTAATATAAAATCAATCAAAATCATAAAATTAAGTAAACATTACTATATAAATTTCTTTTTGGTTAAAAGTATTTATAACTTATTTTTTTTAATTTTAATTTTATTACAATTTTATTTCACGAAATAAAAATAAATTTGGATATGAAATTACAAAGAAAGCTAAGTTGATATAATTCAATTTCTTATATCACATTCCTTGATGATTAAATAATATTATATTTTATTTAATAATATATATATTAGGTTATTATTTATGCAATAAATATTAATATAAGATTAGTGAAATTATAAAAATTAAGTATTATATATTAAGATTCTTTCTTTTTGTTAAAAGTATTTATAATAGTTTTTAGTTTAATTTTTTTACGAGTAATATATATAATTTTTTTTTTCTTAAAAGTATTTATAATAGTTTTTAGTTTTAATTTTTATTTACAATTTTCTTTCACAAAAGAATGAGAATAATTTGTATATGAAAATTACAAAGAAGACTAAGTTGATATCATTTCGATTTGTTATATCACATTCTTTGATGATAAAAAAATAAAAATAAAAATAAAATCGAATAGAGAAATTTAGTATATTCTTGGTTATTAGATATTTTGGTATACATTTATAATGTATAATAGAATTAAAAATATTATATTTTTTTAGAAGTATTTATAACCTTTTTTTAGTTTTAATTTTATTTACAATTATTTCAACAAAAGAAATGAGAATAAAATTGTATATGAAAATTAAAAAGAAGAAAGAAGTTGATAGAATTTCAAATTTGTTATATTACATTGAGAATAATTTTATATAAAAATTTAAAAAAAAAATATAAATGATAGAATTAATTTGTTATAATCACATTCCTAAATGATTAAAACAAAATAGAATGGAGAAATTAATATTTCTTAACTATTAGATATTTAATATAATTTATCTTACAATAATATAGTAAATTAAATTATATTTTAAAAAATTTATAACATTATATTTTTTAAAATTTATAACATGTATCTTAAAAATTAGAAAACTAAATATAATTTAAAATTTTATTATTCATTTTACTTTAATATTTACAAAACTTTTTTATTTATAATTATGAAATAGGCCATACATATTTTAAATAGCTTAAATTTACTATTAAATAAATAGTTTTCTATCCATTTTATTTATAAGTCTGATTAATAAAAAAATGATTATTTAAGATATTTTTCCTATAATTTTAATAAAAATAAGATTTTTTCTAAATAATAATATATTAATTATTAAAAAAAATAATTTTTCCTAAATAAATGAAATAATTAATTATCTAAGAAAACGTTTTAAAATTTAAAGCATTTTCATTTTCCTCTAAATATATTACAATATAAATATTATTTTTTATTAAAAATATTTTTTTATAATTATTAAAACTGTTTCAAATAACTCAACTCATAATATATTTTTATTAATTTTTCAATTCTGAAAACCACCTTAATTTCAAATTTCATATATTACTTCATATTAATTATTTTTACCTTTTCAAATCACATTTTAATTAGAATACAAATTCAATAAAATATAATCACATTTTAATTAGAATACAAATTCAGTAAATTATATTATTCATTTTTCCTACAGTTTTAGAAAAAGGCAAAAATTAAAAAGCTTTAAGAACTTTCAAGTTTTTGGTTTAAAAACTCTAATATACTTTGAAATACCACTTCGGATCCCATTGCTATTCAACGTTCGCCAATCCAATGTGCGCCAAAGATTTAATGTATAAATCCTACCCATATGGCTAATTACCATACATATAATAAATTAAATTTATCAATGTGTATTGCAACTCACAGGTACTTCTTCACAACAAAACAAATACTATTCGAATTATTACATGTATTAATAGACAAATCATTTGAATTTGATGTTTATTTTACAATTCATGTGGAGAAATAAAATTTTAGATAATTTGAACCCTTTAGCTACATCATTTATCATTCCTGAGCTCTATTCAAAAAACTTGTTGTAACGGGTTCTATTATAGATCTCATAAATATATAAATTTATGAGATAACAAGGAAATTTATGCAAATACACTGGGAGGTAGTTTTTCTATTTAGGGATAGGTTTGTGTAAGAATTTGTCGAAAAACTGGGAGTATAATCTAAAACGACACATTCCACCGCCACATACCACCTATGTCCACCATACATGTCAGCTGAAACTGAGTTGACTAAACACGTGGATCGTGACCAAGTCTCCTCATACACGTAAAATAGACGACACATTGTATCGCCACATACTACCTATGTCCACCTACACGTCAGCTAAAACTAATAAAGCGGGGAGGCTGGTTTTCTAGAGAAAGAAAGGTTTCAAGTTCAATCCCTGCAACCATGGTTCCTATAGGGAAAGGCAAAAGCATTGTTCTAAATCTATTGTAAAGAACGCGTAGAGAGTGACAGTGCGGCCATTTCTGAGGAAGCCAAAATCCGGAAATAAATTTGCAAAGATAAATTGAGCTAAATCTATAGTAAATAATGCGTAGAGAATGACAGTGCGGCCATTTCTGAGAAAGACAAAATCCAGAAATAAATTTGCAAAGGTAAATTGAGAAAGTTCGGCAGAAGAAAACAGTAGAAATAAAGAAAATGATATCGATGAGGAAAAATGTAAACGTCAAGTAAATGCATCCCATAGAAACAAAAATCAGTGACTGAATTGATCAAAAAGATGCTGCAATTTATTAAGTTACTCACAGAATGGAAAATAAGAAGAATATGCTCCAACCTAATCATCGATCTAATCATTATGTACTGAAAATCGAAAAATCCAACCTAAATAATCACATTTATAGATGGTGATAGAAAGTATCAAACGCTTTCTCGTTCCAGTATCGTTATTCGGATTCCATAGTTTACCAGTGGAAATGGCTTCAGGAGGAATAAGTCTAAATGTGAAAGAAAGTAACCTGAACCAAGAATACGCAAACTCCACTCCGCTCGCATCTTAGATAGAACATTTGTGAACCTAGCTCCAATTTATGTGAATGGATTTTATTTGGAGATACCCAAAATGCAACTTATGTGGGTTAAGAATCAACCAGAATCCTTGGAGTTTGTTTCTTGAATTTCAAGATGTCTACAAATACCCTAAAATGAAAAATGAAACACGCGGAACTGTTTGTTTTCCTGGATTGAATTTGGAGAGGAATCACACGCTAAATTAATTGTCATTGTTATTTCTATATTCACTCAGCGAGAAATTTAGAATAGATTTTGGATTTTGAGGCGCAAATTTTTGAAATTACAAAACAAATTCATCTCATTGATGTTATAATACGGTAACGACAGAAGCAAGAAGATATCGAAAGGAACTGCGGATTACCTTAGAAATATTGTTCCATAAGAGTGATATTCACTCTGCCCTTTGCACTCCTTTCTATACGCTAGCAAAGAAGCTGGAAGCAGAAATAAATAAACAAACAAAACACATTAGCAGGGGAAAATCTAGAAATAATTTCATGAATTACATAGCTGCAGCTGCTTTTAATTTAAAGAAATCAAATCAGAATAACAACAGAAATAAACACGAGGTATTGGGAAGGAGCTACAATGTACTTTGAAGAATATTATTCCTCCTTTTGCACTCAGCGCTCTGCAATACCTACATAGTGGTAGAAAAGCTGAAAACAGGAAATAAATAAACAAATAAAACAACATTAACCCAAACCCGGAAAATTTAGGAAAAACTAAGGTTATGAAAACAAAAACGAGAGAATTATATTCTACGAAGAAATGAAATCAAATTCAACAAAATAGACCCATATGTCCTCACCTCATCTATCCAACCAGAAGATGAATGGAGAGTAGTGGCTGGTTTCGTTCAGCTATCGAACGGCCTCACCTCTCTGCTCTTCTTCAGGAACTTTTTCCTCTTTGCTTTGCTCTCTCGCTCTCAGACGTTAATTTCTCACACACACGCCACTCATAAACACAACAATAACCATGACCTACAGAACAACAAACAAACAGACACAAGCACACACAAAAAAACTGAACACACAGAAAGAAAAAGAACGAACACAGAAAAAGTAAAAGAGGAGCTCTCCGCAAATTGAATCATGGCAAGCCAGACTACCAACACCTGAGAGGAGATCAGAGAAAAGCGAAATAGATTTCAATGAAATTGGGACATGACTTATATAGACTTGAACTATCACAGCCTTTTTAGCTTTTCCTAACGGTTAGCTTTTCTGAAATCTTTGCCACCTCAGTTCTCTCCATGTACATATGCTTTTCAAGAAAGCAGGATGATTCGATCGCGCATTGATTCAATTCAAAATTCTGAAAATGGTAAAAAGGTTGTTAAATTGATTCCAAACGTTTATTGGGAAAATCACTTTAATAGCTTTCGTCACTCCATCCCAGTTTTTATAAGCTTCCTCTCATAGTCGTGAGTCGTTAACCCAAGGTTATAAGAGAGTTGTTGTCCATGATGGGCCATGATCTCGATTAACCCATGGCCAATGTGTATCAATTCATTTCTCAACAATCGCTATATATTTATTAGAGTGTTTCATAAGCTATTAATAAAGTGACATATATTAATAAAGTGTTTAGATTATGGGAAGAAAAGAGTGTGTTGGGACAATGTGTTGGGTTGTCTGGAAGTGAAGCTAGTGGGCAGAAACAAGGAGAAAGGAGTGTTGAAGTTGGATGGGCAAACGTCTTTTCACTAGGTTGATTGGATAATATGTGAATAAGCTCTAAGTTTTGTGTAATTTGAGGAGATAAATCGCAGATGTGTGGGCTATTTGTTGGTGCCTATGATCAACCTCATTTGTGATGAAAGGGAATTTGTGTTGGTAGATTTGAGACAACCCTAAGTACAGTGATAAAGGAGTTGTCTTATCGCTGTTGTGTGGGTAAATTTGTAGATTTCCTAAGTACAGTGAACCAAGTGTGGATACATCGTTGTGTGCACTAATTTGACAAGTCCTAAGTGGAGTGACAAAGGGTAGTCTTGTCGTTGTTGTGAGGGTTGGTTTTTTGCGCCCTAGTTTAGAGACTTGATGTGTGGCAAATCAATGATAAGAGGGTTGTGTGGGAAGCTCTATGTTAAACATTCTGGGAGAAACTATGAGGTTGATAAGAGGGCAGACTTGAAGACTCTAAGAGAAGTGATAATGGAGAAACCTTGTCATTGCTCGAGGGAAGATTGTTGAAGACATAAGATCAGTTATCTTGGAGCAACAAGGGGATTGATTGAGGCATTGTCAACGGTTGAAGATGCAAGCATTATGAAGTTGCATAAGTACTTGTGAGTAGCATAAGAGGTGGCAAAGTACTTACCAGAAGTGTTCAAGGTAGTTGATATCTCCTTCAACAAGTAAGTCAAGTGTATCTTATTCAAGGTAGTTTTATAGTCATAAGTTGTTGACATCAAGCCCTAGTTGTTCTTGTATCAGGGCTAATTGTAAGGGCCATGACCACAGAACCCTATGTTTGTTGTATTAAAATTGTAATATAACAATTTTTGGGTTGAAAAAAGTCATGTGTACTTCATTGATGCACTTTTGTACATTTTTGGTTGTGCAAAGTCCTTGTGTTGTGGAATTTTAATGTGTTTTTTAACACGATCTTAGACATAAACCTGATTCTAAGGTGCCAAAGAAAAATCAACATGTTATCAAAGCTACTTTGAAGGGATAGTTGAATCAAAGTGTGCACAACAAAGAAACTTAGGTGGGGTTTGTAAAACTGCATAGAATATGGAGCAAAAGGTTTAGTTAAGAACATGGGCATGTGGTCTTAACTAGCTAGGCGACGAGATAGGCTGGGAGTTCTAGTGGATTGGTGGAGAACCTAGTGAACATCAATTTGTTGTGTGGCAAGTTGTAGATCATGGACATTCAATAACTTGTCAAAGATTGTTGAGACTGCTCAAATGATGCTTTGACATGAACGATCTAGCTCTATGTGAAGGACGAGATGATGGCAAGCTAGTATCTTCATTAGGTTTTGAAGTTTCACATTTGAGATTGGAGCCATGTGCACGTGAGGTATTTGACCCAAGTTTATGAAATCGCTTGCTGATTTGACTTGTTGTGGTCTAGATGAGTCTCAGTGTTCGACTACAGCTCAGACTGACCTTAGAAGGACACAAGTTTAGTACCAATGTGAGCCAATGGAGCTTGTGTAGACTCAGAGGGAGAATTCCCTATGAAAGTTTGAATCTTTAGGTTTTGACGAGATTGAGGCAGAGACACTACTGAGTAGAGTGTGGTTCATTCTACTGGGTATGATGCAGTGGTAAATGCCAAAGATTGGCTTGCTGTCACAGATGATGATGAGATACTTCCAAGTGGTGGAAGTAACTCGCTCGCTAAGAGGTAGTGTTGAAATATGTAGCTTGGGAGGTACTAGGTTTGTGAGGATTTGACCCACGAATGTGGATTGTGGGAAATGTACCAAGCAAGGGTTTCACACCCGAAGTTGTGGGCACGAAACCAAATGGAAAAAATGATGTTTTATTCATTGAGAGCATGACAGGCACCCTTGAAGGGCTAAGGGGCACCTAGGGTTTCAATGGTCTCCTCAAATTCAAATGGAAAAAAATCATTTCTTATGTTAGTGGGGTTTTGGCAAACTAAACTTAAGTCGGCTTGGGCTAAAGGTCACAACCTTTGGTGAATAATGATACCACCTAAGACACTATAACAAAAATGAGATTGAAACCATTTGGTATCCATCCAAGAAGCATTTTCCCATATGATCTCTGCTCAAGGAGAGTGAATACCTCAGTTGCCCACAATACTTAAAGAAGGACGAATATTGGAGCATGAAAGGTTTCTATAGTCTACTTGAATGCCAAGTATCTACTCAAGTAAGAGGATGGTTTCTTTTGTGATTTTCGTACCTTGTGTAGGACTATTGGGTGAGGGTTTTGGAGGTATTCTCTGTCTAGTTTATGCCCTAGTTTATGGCTTCTTTTATGCAAAAAAATTCACCATAAGTCCGTCGCTATGCGGCCTAGTTTTTTGCGTTAATCATGAGGAACAAGACCCTTAAAAGGTGACATGCTACTGTGATATGTCTCTGCAATAAGGCCACATGACTTAAGGATTTAGCACATGTATTTTAGTGAGGAATATGGGCCAAGATATTGCTCAAATTGTGGCAGAACAAAGCATCTTGGGACTGTCTATTGGATTGTATTGAAGTGAAGGCTAGTGGGAAGAATCAAGGAGAAAGTAGTGTTGAAGGTTGGTGGGTAAAGGTCTGTTTAATAGGCTAATTGGGCAGCGTGTGAATAAGCCCTAAGTTTCATGCAATTTAGGGAGAAAAATTGTGGATGTTTAGATTGTTTCTTGATGCCTATGATCATCCTCTTTTGTGATGAAAGGGGTTGTGTTGGAAGAATTGATACAACCCTAAGTATAGTGATAAATAGTTGTCTTATCACTGTTGTGTTGGCAGATTTGTGGATTCCCTAAGTAAAATGAACCAAGTGTGGATACATTGTTATGTGCACTGATTTGACAAGTCCTAAGTACAGTGGCAGAGTGCAATCTTGTTAGTGTTGTGAGGGCTGGTTGTTTGTGCCCTAGTTCAGATATTTGAAGTGTGGAAAATCAATAATAAGAGGTTTTTGTGTGAAGCCCTAAGTTCAACATTCTGGGAGCAGTTAGAAGGTTGATAAGATAGCATACTCGAAGACCCTAAGAGCGGTGATATTGGAGCAACCTTGTCATTGTTGAACGACAGATTGTTGAAGACCTAAGATTAGTCATCTTAGAATCGTTGGAGGATTAATAGACATAGTTTCAGCAGCTAAAGATGCAAGCATTATGAAGTTGTAGAAGTGAGTGCAAGAAAAAAAAGAGGTTGCAAAGGACTTGCCAGAAGTGTTTAAGTTACGTGCACAGAAAGGGCTGAGTCGAGATCTCCTTCAGCAAGTAAGTCAAGTGTATCTTGTTTAGGGAAGTTTGATAGTCATAAGTTTTTATCAAGAATCCCTAGTTGTTATTGCATCAGGGCTAACTGTAAGGGCCATGATCCCTTGTGCGGGAGCCCTATGTTTTTTGTATTAAAGTTGTAATATAACAAGTTTTGGGTTGAAAACATTCACGTGTACTTCATTGATTCATTGTCGTACATTTCCCACTATGAAAAGTGCCTATGTTGTGGCATTTTAGTGTGTTTGTGATCGTGATCTTAGACATAAACCTGATTCTAAGGTGCCAAGGAAAAATCAACATCTTATAGACTTCATTTTTATCATAAGGAATTCAATATTTCTTCTCACCAAAGAGGGAAAACTTGAGATCACATACCTTGTGAGTAGTAGATATGTTAGTTATGTAAGAGGGATCTCAAAGTGAAAGAGAAATTCATTTTCCTTATTCATACTTTTACATCCTAAACAAATTATAAAAAATAGATGTGTTTCCCTTTTAATTAGAGGAGCAATTTTATCATTGTGAAAGCTATTTTAAGAGGCTACAAGATAGGTATAACCCCAATGTTGTTTTATGCACATGCACCCACTTACAAATTCCCAAATCCAGCACAATTTAGTACCTCGTGTCTTGCTACCTTATTATTTACGCAAATAGGAAGAAACATAAAAATTTGATCAATGTTCAAAGAAATGTTGGATGCTAGATCTCTTTTGTAATTCAAAGTTCACACACTTGGTGTACTACGAAACAACCCCCCCATTTTTATCTAACAATAGCTAGCATTTGAGTTATAAATGGGGACCCTTTTAAATTTTTAAGCCTAGGACAATAATGCTTAACTCTAAAGATAAACTTAGAAAAACCTTGCAAAATGAGCTAAGGAGGAAACTTATATCGTAAATCACATATCGCACTTTCTCACTCCTTTACAAAATTCCGATATGCGAAAAGGTCTCCCGCTGCGATAACCTCATCTTGTCACTGTGCAATCGCATTTCACAATTCGCAAAAAAATTGAACATGCCTTAGGAAAAATGTTAACGATTTGCGAAATGTGATATTGCGAATTTTGCAATCACTTTTCGCCCGATATATCTGATAATCGTTACACGGTACCCCTTTAAATACCACGATCAGTGATTAAGGATGTAAAGTGTGTGGAATAATTACATTTTAAATAATAAGAACAAACGAGTTGACAAGTTATTAAATGTTTAGTGGCCTGAGGGAGGATAATCATTCTCCAGGTTATGGGTAGTTATAATCGAATATCTCATAAAAACCTTTCTCACGATCCAAGGTCATTTCACACAGGATTTCAGTCTTAAATACTTGATATCATCTGCGTTGATATATATTGTCTATTTCAGACAGGCGACAAAAGACATGTCCTTAAGAAAGGTGATGCAAAAGCAAACTAAGAAGACCATTGTTGAGAGGAAGGATACAAAGATGGCTCCTATCTTTGCTAATACAGTATGTGATGCAGCTGGAGGCACAACAGCTTGGGAAGTAATTTACAACAAACTCGAGGAAGAGCATCCTAAAAATATTATTACTAGAGCAATAGCTGGGTTGACAAAGCCTTCAGGACATTAATGCGGGGATGCCTCCTGTTCTTTCCTTCATAGGATAGGAGCAAGAGCCAAAATCCTTCCCTACATAGACATGATCAGATGGGTGGTCGAAAACCTGATCATTGAAGATAGGCAGTTCAAGAATTCAAGGATGGAGCTCGTAGGATCGTTCAGGGCAGAAGACTTGAAGGCCATGTATCACATACTTGACCCGCAAGGAATCTATGACAACACATTTGTGGCTAGCTTCGCAAAGAATAATCCAGACCCCTTCAAGTTAATTCAGACTTGGAGAATGTTAGACAACAAATTCAAGTATGAAAAATTGGGTATGTATGCAATAGCCTCTTTGGCAAACCCCTACAATTATGAAGTGGCAATGTTATGTAGACTACATGGACTGCCAAATAACGCTAAGTTTTCAATAGAATGGATTCCCTTGATCGATGGTTGTGTTAATTCCTATATCATGAATTGGCCTTCTATCCTATCTGACAACTTAGCCACCTCCATTACTGAATATCGGCAAAAGAAAGCCTCCTCTTCAGATAACCTCCCTCCCTTCTATTTTTGTGCTTATATTATGGATGTTATCTATTTTTGCACGACATTTCCAACCATGGGTTGGAAATGGACCATACAAGATCCTTACCCAATCCATCTCATTCATAAACAAATATGGGAATCGCATTACATACCTCACTTCTACAAGATATATCATTCTATTGTATTGCCACTACACCAAATGATTTTCAATAAGAAAGCCCCTAGGTTTTCCCAAGAAGCTGTAGTACACCTGCTTGTTGTAGGCAAGTATTTCATTGAGGAATGGTTCACCTACATTAGGGTTTTTGGTAGCACTATTAACCCACACGTCCTTCCCTTATATATTTCTGATAAGCTATTAGCAAGGGAGATTGCCTACCAGATAGTGGGAAAGGCCTGACTAAAGTTCTTAAAGATGGCAAGAAGTCATTATCGCCTACTTTCCCTATCAAATGAAACTCTTTTACTTTAGATAATTTTGTTCATGCTACTAATGAATCAACACAAATGGAAGCCCTCAGGCTTCATACATTGCCTATAACGCAATTCGATCCAAACAAAGTGGCATACAATGTCACTACAGGACTAAAGCTCAAGGCATACAATCATGGAGATAATTATTTTAAGGATTTGTTACAATCAGTAGTTTCTTTCGTGCAAGCACTTGAATGGGCAAAGGCTAACTTGAAACTCGAAGAATTTCAAATATTTCAGGAATTCAAGAATGAGAGGCTTTGGGTCATTCCAATGCATCTATTAAAGCCCGAAGATAAGCCTACCTCAAGTAACACTGTCGATAGCACAACCCCTAGCTCTCAAAAGGACTCTCAGGTAAACACTGAGAATACACTAGACACAGGGAAATTCTAGGATGGAGACAATACGACTGAGTCCAACAGGAAGCCAACTAAAAAATAGGTAATGGACACTCCGGCCACAGAGACAAGTTCAGAAGCCCAAGTCACTAGTTTGGAGCAGGAATGGGATCAATTCAATCATAAATTGCAAGACACCCCTAAAGCTCCAAATACTCAAGAAACAGAGGAATTCAAGACTCCTCTAAAAATTCATCAAGACACAGAGCCCAAGTATGTCTGCAAACAGTCTACACCTATGGATCAAGAAGCAACAACATCCCAACATGTTGAAATCATCCCTGCTCTAACCACATTAGAAATTGTTCTGAAAGTGACGGAGATACCTCCACTTGATGTATTCTGTAGCCCTCTCCACAAGACTGTAGTCCAAAGGCAAAGGAAAGGGAGAAGGGTAGAGGCACCTGAATTCTCACCTAGAGATGAGCCAATGGGCGTTGTCTAGAAGGACATGCCTTTCAATCCGGTAAAAAACTTGACTAGACTATCACAATTCACAGGAGCATACACGTTGACCACTATGGATAAGGCTATTGAGGTGTCTACTCTCCTAAAGGAAAGGGAGAAAAGAATTGTGCAGCTCGAACAACAGCCCGAGACAGAAAAAGCGAGCGCAAACAAGTAGGCAGCCAAGCAGCTCACACAATTGCAGTAGGACATGGAAGTCTTGAAAATAAGCCATGAAGCCGACTTATCGGCCAAAAACATGCAGCTCCAGGAATTACAACAATCCTTGGATAATTACAAGGATGTTCCTACTACTGAGGAATTCATCAAAGAGGATCTATAACTAAATTCTCTTCTAGTCAAGCAGCAAGAGAATTTCATCTAGAAGCTGTCACACACCACTCCCTACCTGATTACCAGTGACCAAAACACAGACAGATCCATTAGCTAGAGAATGGAGTTTAATGATTTAAACACCAAAATCTCTGAGTTCATTGAATGGCAAGAATCAGAAGAGGGAAAGAAGGCCAATCTACTCGAGATTGAGGAAAATCACAAAGACATCCTCTTCACTAATTGGGATGCTAGGATAAAACAAGCTGAGCTGGAAGTCGTGAAGGTAGCTGGACTATCAAAGAACATCATCAAGGCAATAAATCATACCCTTTTCACTAGCAATCTCATGAAGGAGGGTAATTCAAAAGAAATGCCCGACTTAACTACTCTGAGTAAAGGCTAGTAAGAAAAAGTGGGGAAACAAAGAGATGCAATTACGAAACTGACTACGATCGAATGGGAGTCGTATTGGCAGTATCTGGTCAAGCCACATAGCCATATCATGACCCTCAACTATTCCCTCCATGCAACTCAAAGGATGTTTCCACCTCTTGTAGATGCAATCTTTTCAGGACAACTCAAATCTCATTTTTGGCCACCTCCTCAAATTCAACCGATGATCGATATTTGTGATTTAAAGGACAAGCTGGCAAACATCAAGTCATCCTCTTAGTTATGTTTAGTTGATCTCTGTTTATTTTTGGAGTGATCCGCATTTAAATAGGAATGCAACAAATTACATAGATAGCATAAATACAGAGATGTAGTGGAAATAATACTTCATTTCATTAATGTAAAACACTGAAATATGCTTACAAACAGAAATGGAAATAAACCAGCTAGGGTGATGGTAGCTTATCTCTAAGAAGAGATGTGGCGGCTACATTCCTATGAACTGTGTTACAATGAGGCTTGAAGGCCTATTTATTGTTGAGAAACAATGGAAAACCCTAAACATCCAAAAACCTAACCCTAGAAGATGAAACACCAAACTGTGGGTGTCGTTTTGGGTAAATTGGTACATCAACTTCTCGGGGTCATAACTTTGGTATACGATCTCCGTTTGACCCGCACAATAGCTCGTTAGAAAGATCTATCCAAGGAATACAACTTTGGGAAGAGAAACATCAATCCATGGACACATGTTTCTCCCATTTTTCCCAAAAAACGTCGTTTAAGGCCTCAAAACGGCTTCGGAAGTTCAGAACTCGAAAAACTGCTAAAAATAGTAAATTGTGGTACAATTAAGGAAACTAAAAAACTAGCAGAGATAGTTGTGGGGGTCCAAGTGGGGTAGGTGGGAGGCCACCAACATCCACCTAGATCATTCCTCCCCCCCTTAAGAAGTAATGGTCCCCATTGCGTTGAGTTCCTCCATTTGCTGAACTTAGTCCCTCGTGAGTTGTTTTGCAATCTTTGATGTGTCTAGTAATGGTGGGAAGCATGGTAGAGGGTGGTCCACATTGAAGGAATGGGGGAATGATGTGCTCCAAAGCATTGTTCCCCCAGCCTTGGTACTAGTGTAAGGACCATGTCGCTTCTTGTACTTGGCATTTTTCAAAATGGAGCGGTGATATATCGGCCTGTTGGGTAGAGGTGCTCTGGGAGTCAGATCAAATGAATGCTTGACCTAACAGTGCAACGGTACCCTTGTGAGTGGAGAGAAGATGTTCCTGTGTTCTTTCATGACCATATCCACCTGCTACTGTTGCTGCATGGAGGAACCCTTCACAGGGGTCATGGATGTGGCTACGATCTTTCCCTTACTCTGAGAGCGAACCAGACATAAAATAAATTTCCTAGTCTGGGAGATGATCTTACTGCCTTTCTTAGCAGAGATCAAAGAGGTGGTGGTAGATGGGGCTACCTCTGGTATACTGTATAATGAATTACACAAGGAAATAATAACAAATCGAGGCCTTGACTCATACACAACATGTCGCCTCCACAAGTATGGCTAGCCTAATAATACATCACAAACATCCAGAGGTGCAACATCACACAATACCTCGTCTGTGAAGGGCTTACTACTGTAGGGAATGCGGCACTGCTGGCGAACTTGGAGATCTCATCCTTGGTGAAGCCACCCGATGCTATATGGTTGCGAGTGTGGTATAGTCGGTAGGCCCAACCGCTTCACGACCTTTACTAAAATTAGGTTCTTTTGGCTTCCACTGTCAACAATGAATTGCAGCGGAAAACCCTTCACCCACATCTGTGAGTGGAAAAGGCGCTTCCCTCCCTCTGGATCTTCGAGCTCATTCTTATGGATCTTGATGGTGGCAATAGTGGCACTAATGATCTGATTCCCTTTGCCATTCCCCTTGTTAGGTTCTAACTCAAGGTCGGAACATGCATCTGATTCTGAAGCCTTCAACTCAGCTACCAACGACTACTTGGTCCGACACTCACTTGTGTTATGAGTGGGGCTCTTGTGGAACTCACACCATTTTCCTGTGTCCTTCTTTGAATTTGTGGTGTTGTTATTTTCTTGCGGCTTCGACAGGTTGTCTTAGGTCACTTCGCCTTGGCTTTGTCCTTTGTTCTTCGAATTAGCAGATCCAAAGTCTCACTTCTTTTTTTTAAACTTCTACTCGATTTTGACAACGTATCGGTACACCATGCCGAGCAGGAGATGTCCATCTCATCCTGGATGTATCTCTGTAGGCAAGCACGGTATTTGAGTACCAAATGCAACTCAGAATCCTTGATACCCAACTGTGTGTGAAGGGTATGAAAAATGTTTGTGAACTCCGGCACATCTTAGTCCCTTCCCTGCCGCAGCGTGGTCCACCTTATGTATTTGTCCTCATAGCTTTTGGCAGGGTAGTACTGCTCCTTGATGGAATCCCAGAAATAATTCCAAGTGGGTGCGGCTAAAAACAGTGAGCCTGTACTTTCATCCTTCTACTCGCAGTAGGTTTCCCTCCAGTCCTTGACGTGAGGGGTTGCTTTGAGAAGAGCGAAAATAATCTTTTCCCTACTCGAAAAATCATGAACAAAAAAACATCCTTCTAGCATACTTAACCATTTATCTACGACATCTGCATCTCTCTGACCCTCAAATATGGGGATTTCAAAGTTAACTTGTACCTTAAAGGGTGTGGAATTTCCAGAGTAGCTGTTGGAAGCCGATGCGTCGCCCTTCAGTAGTCGCTGAAAGATCTGGGCAAAGTTTTCCATCATCGCGTTCCTTTATCGCTCGAGGGCTTCTTCGAGGAAGATTTTGATAGGATCTCTTGCCCCCTTGTCTTTCTTTTCATTTGCCATGGGAGGCCATCAATATTTGCAAGGCTGGTCTTGCAGAGATTCGACCAGTTCAAGCCTTAACTCCTTATATCCTGACCTTATTGGGGACATACAAAGAAAAATAGAGAAAGAGTAGATCGCTATGATACCGCTGATTTGGATTTAAACAGGAATGCAACAGATTACAGATATAACCACAAATACAGAGATGTAGCAGAAATAATACTTCATTTCATTAATGTAAAATACTAAAATATGCTTACAAACAGAAATGAAAATAAACCAGCTAGGGCAATGGTAGCTTATATCTGAGAAGAATCGTGGCAGCTACGTGCCTCTGAATTGTGTTAAAATGATGTTTGAAGACCAAATTATTGTTGAGAAATAATGGAGAACCCTAAACATCCAGAAACCTAACCCTAGAAGATGAAATGCCAAATTGTGGGCCCTGTTTTGGGTAAATTGGTACATCAACTTCCCGAGGTCATAACTTTGGCATATGATCTCCATTTGACGTGCACAATAGCTCGTTAGAAAGATCTATCCAAGGATTACAACTTTGGGAAGAGAAACATCAGTCCATGGACCCATGTTGCTCTCAGTTTTCCCAAAATACATCATTTAGGGCCTCAAAATGGCTTTGGAAGTTTGGGAACCAAAAAACTGCTAAAAATAGTAAATTGTGGTACAATTAAGGAAATTGAAAAACTGATAGAGACAGTTGTGGGGGTCCAAGTGGGATAGGTGGGTGGCCACCAACATCCACCTGGATCATGGAGTTAGTTACCTATGTAGGAGGAAGGTTATTTGAAACCTCCTCAAATTTTTTATAATCTATTTTTGCATACTTACTTAGAATAGTATTTATATCCTTCTCATGCATTTAGAGAAGGGTCCAGATTTTATCAAAAACATTTGCAAATAATGCACTATTGTAAGTTTGTGAATTCTTTGGTGAAATGATGGAACATGATCTTTTATTTTAGATATCAAACTACTTTCTTTTATTGATGCACTTCTGTATTCTTGGGAGACAATTTGATTTGAAGGAAGAATTTGGTTTGTGTCATTTGTCAAATGAGCAGGACTTCATAGACCTTGTACTATTATCGTGTATGCATAATTTTTTTTACATTTAATTAGTGGAAACACTTTATTTTCATGAATTATATGTGAGATTTATTGTTTCTGTGAAGCATTAATCGCACTTTTGTATTGATGCGATAACTGAGGTTTTGATTTTAATATATAACTCATTAGACATGTGATATATTTTATAAATTCCTTTGACTAAATATTTAGTAAAAGGAATTATCTTTTATGTTATCATCTCCATTAAATTGTGTTCAATCTTTATTATCACATGTTAAAAGGATATCTTTGTAGATCATATACCATGCAAGAACACCTAGGTTTATATTATAATAAGTTATGTTAGAAAATTTGCATCATAGAATAAGTCACTTAGATTATCATTATTATATTGCAAAAACACTCATGAAACACCCACTCTCATCTTAAAACCCACATTGGGAAATTGGTCCCATTATCCCCAGTCAGAGCCACCACTTTAAACGGAAAAGGAGTTGTCTTAAGGTCCAGACCGGGTGGTTATCCCCCATGTTTTGGCAGCGGAATTCTAAAGCTGCAACATTTTTGCGCTGGAAGGAGGGCCTTCAGCTATGAATGGAATATAAACCTAAAGATCATTCAGAAAGCATTCACAAGAGTCAAAACCCTTCCGCCACTTCTATACCTTCTATATCTTGTTCAGAATCCCCTGACCAACAATCTAAAGTTGTAGAAACATCTCCCTCATTTCCTGAAGTAGTAATGCAACCACCATCTCCAGATTATATTCCCGAATCTCCTGAAGTTCATTCTTTGATACAGAAACTGGAACAAATATCCATTTCTGCTGAGAAACTAGAGAGACCCGAATTATCTGAAGAAAGCATTACCTCCTTATTACAACAAACTGTTGTATTGACTAGATTGCAAAGTGAGAAACTTGGGGTCACTCCTTTTGAGGTCCTTATCCCTCCACGATGTAGGAAAGTCACTTCATCAATATTTGAATCAAATACTAGCAAGATCACTTCACCTTTCCACCTATCTATTCCTTCATCCACTTCTACTCAATCCACTACTTCTCAAATATCCACATCCCCTGTTAGTACTACAATTATCTGTACTAACCCAGTAATAAGTTATTTTCCATCTCTACCTACTTCTGGACTGACTTTCCCATTTTCTCAGTCCTCAACTCAAGTTATGGCCAATCAACCTGCTCAATCATGGACGGATCCTGGTGCTATCCTCATTGCAAATCCAAATGCGCTCCCAACAAATCCAAAAAAATGGTTGCCTAAGTATAATCTTGATGATGCTCTCTCGGCCGAAGAACATCTAAAAAAAAATATGTTAGCCATGAATCTCAATGGGGTTGCACATGAAGATGTTGTAATCAGACTGTTTCCTTATACCTTCCAAGGATCTGCTGGATCTTGGTATTTTTCCCTTCCTACCGGTCCAATTAGAGATTGGGATACTTTTCAAGAAGTATTTCTTGCAAAATTTGGCGATGATAAAACTGTAGCATCCTTGATCAATGATCTTTCTAATTTAAAAGCTAATACAGATGAAAAGATCAAATATTTCAACTCCAAATTTAACAAATTGCTAAAGAAAATCCCAGCTGCCTCTAAACCTGATGTTGATGTACAAATAGAATGGTATATATCATCTGTTCCTTCTAATATTGCAATCTTTGTAGATAGGGCCAATAAGGCTACCCTTGTAGAAAACATAAGATAAGCCCTGTCTGTAGAAAGAAGAATCTTAGCTTTAGAAAAAAGATCACAAATAGATGAGAGGAAGACTAAGAAAGTAACGTTTAAGGATGACTCTAAATTGAAAACTTCAAAGGACCCTTTCGATCTGGAAGGGCTTCATAAAATGTTAAAAACAATGTCAAATGAAATGGTAGAAATTAAAAAATAGGTCGCAGAATCTTCTGCTCCTAAAAGACCTTTCCGATCATTCAAAAAGAACTCCTCTTCTACATCACAACCTCCAAACACCATTTCAAATGCTGAATCTGACCAAGAATCAGCAGAAGATTCACCAAACGATGAAGAAGTCAAAACAGAAGAAGAAATTGAACTAAATGGGATGTGGGATTTTATTCTCCTAATTGAAAAAGAGGCACAAGCAATGCTAGTAACTACCAGAAGAAAAAATTCTCCTGACACGTATACCACTAATTAGAAGCAAAAATCTGCAACTCCTACAAAATATAAAATAGTAACTAAGAAATATAAAACCAACCAAACCGACCCTATTCCTCCAGACTCCCCGAATCCTTCAAAAACATTAGTAATCTCAGATACGATCAAATACAATATAGTGGAAGACATGAAAAATACCAGAGCTAACATCATGTTGCATGAGATCACAAAAATCAAATAGCAACAAAAAATCCTGTTAAGAGAATTGAAAGTAGTTCCAGTATCTCCCCTGCCATCTATTGTAGTTACTCAAGCCACCTACAATATGGAAAAACCTCCTTCATCCTCAAATAAAGTAGATCCTTCAAATCTAATTCTAATTTGCGATCGATCTATTTCTCATGTCCCTCCCTTTCTTCTTACTTATGAAATTTTCAACAGGAATGTTCATAAATGCCTTGTTGACTTAGGATCCTCCTCAAACGTAATGCCAAGCGCTGTGTGTACTAAATTGAGCATTACACCTCAAAAATCTGCAGTACACATAGTTGAGTTAGACAGGACGAAAGTAGAGGTACTTGGAGAAATAACATCACTTTCAATTAGGCTTTCCTTTAATCCAAAAGTTTCACAAATAATTGATATATTGGTGACTGATATCTCTAAATTTTATGGTTTAATTCTCAGCAGGGATTGGTTTGAAAAGTTGCACAGTTATTTTGCAACTAACTGATCTCACATGTAGTTGTCACACAACGATAAACAAAACCAAATCAGGGTAGACCGAGAAAAATTCATGAAGTATACAGCCACAAACCTTGAGGGAAGCAATGAACCTATTGCCTTCACTAATAACATCATTGGAAACTATTCAACAGAGTCCTCTTTAGGATCTTTTAATGCTCAAAACTCTCCCTTTTTAGATAATGTTGTAGTTTCTCAAATTGAGACTTTCTCACAAACAGATGCTTCCAAGATTTTAAATTTAGTTGATAAAATTTATAATGGCTATCTGTTCTGGACTCTCTATTTTTATGGTTCTAAATCAAAAGATGGTGCAGGTGCAGGATGCATTTTGATCAATCCGCAAGGAGAGAAAATTATGCTGGCTTACAAACTTGAATTTTAGTGTACAAATAATATCGCCAAATATGAAGCATTGATCCAAGGTCTGTATAAAGCCATCGATCTTAATGTCAAATACCTTCGAGTCGATGGTGACTCTGAAATAATAGTGAAACAGGTGAGAAATAGAATTCATTGTGTTTCTGGGCATCTTAAACACTATCAATATTTAGCTCAGAAATTGACTTCTCATTTTTCTGCTTTCAACATTTCTTCAATCCCTAGACTCCAGAATGCAAGTGCTGACTTACTTGCCAATGTGGTATCTAGACTTATACCATTAGAAGACTTTAGTGTAGACATATTTTCAATAGAATTAATATTTAGGCCATCTATTCTTGACAATATAATAAATTGGAGAGTATTCAATAATGATGCAGATATAGTAAATTTCCTTACATCAGAAGGATCATATGAAGAGCATATCATAGACGAGCATGAGCGTGATATAGAAATAAAAAATAATCTTGATCTAAACCCAATTCCTAAGTCGGTGGTTAAGATGGAAGATCTTTATGATTTGAAAGATAGATTCACGAAAATTACTAACTCCAAAACTCGAAGTTCTACTCTGAGATTTGAAGTAGTAAACCTAGGATCAAATGAGAAACCTCAAAATATCAACCTAGGTCTTGACCTAACATCTCAAGAAAAAGCATCATTCATCAGGTTATTGAAAACATATAAAGGTGTCTTCGCTTGGGATTATGCATATCTCAAAACCTATGATACCTCTATAATTCAACATACCATACCCATGACTTCAAATGAAAAACCAGTTCAGCAGAAGCTTCAAAAAATTCACCCGAACCTTGAAAGTCAAATTAAATCAGAATTGAACAAGCTTCTGAAGGCCAAGATAATCTTCCCCGCCAGGCATTCTAAATGAGTATCAAATATGGTATCTGTGAGGAAACAGAATGGTGATATTAGGTTTTGCATTGATTTTAGAAACCTAAACAAAGCTTGCCAAAAGGATAATTTTCCTCTGCCTACTATGGAACAAGTAATGCAATCAGTTGTAGGTTCCGAATTAATGTTGTTTCTAGATGGATTCCTTGGATATAATCAAATCCTTGTGCATCCAGATGACAGATTAAAGACAACATTCACGACCAAGTGGGGAACATATGCTTATCAGAAAATGCCTTTTGGACTTATAAATGCTAGTGCCACATTTCAACGTGTTATGGACATTGCCTTTAGAGGTCTAATTAATAAATTGGTTTTTTATTTACTGTGATGATATCTCAGTCTATTCCAAGGATAAGAACAATCATTTAAGTGACCTCAAGCACATATTTGAAAGATGTATGAAATATGGCATTTCCTTAAACCCCAAGAAATCTTATTTTTCTTTACTAAACTCCTTGGGTTTATATTATCCAAGAAAGGAATTTACATTGATCGTGATAGAGTCCAAGAAATAGAAAAAATTCCCCTCCCACACAATAAGAAAACCATGTAATCATTCCTAGGCCAAATAATTTTTGTTAAACGATTCATCCCAGATTTTTCACAAATAGCCTTACCCCTTGAAGTGATGATAAGAAAAAATGCAGTTTTCAAATGGAACAAGGATGAAAGAGATTCATTTGAGTTGATAAAGAAAGCCATTATTAATGCCCCTTCATTAACAACTCTTGACTATCTCAAACATGGATTCAAGTGATGATAAGAAAAAATGCAGTTTTCAAATGGAACAAGGATGAAAGAGATTCATTTGAGTTGATAAAGAAAGCCATTATTAATGCCCCTTCATTAACAACTCTTGACTATCTCAAACATGGATTCAAGTGATGATAAGAAAAAATGCAGTTTTCAAATGGAACAAGGATGAAAGAGATTCATTTGATTTGATAAAGAAAGCCATTATTAATGCCCCTTCATTAACAACTCTTGACTATCTCAAACATGGAAAAGTTTAGGGCCGAATGTTGGCTCTTAGGCAAAATTAAGGGGTTTTAAATGTTCAGTGGGCAAATATTTTGTATCATAGTACATTTTTACAAATCGCCTCAAATATCCCACCTTATTTTAAGGGAGAGGGTAAAAAAGGTAAATTTAGCCCTTGAAATTAGGAGTTACAACCTTCCATTCGCCCTACTTTTCAAGAATAGGTTTTATTTAAGTGAATCATATGGGCCAAATAACATATTTATAAAAGAGGTATGGTAAATTAATAAAAATATAAATAAATGAGAGGTATGGTAAGTAAATAAAACTTTTTTTATATTTACTAATAAGTCACCTTATTACATCAAGGGTGTAAACAAATAAAAATATAATTAAGTGAGGTATGGTAAATAAATAAAACATCTTTTTATACTTACTCAAAAGGTATGGTAAATAAATAAAAATATAAATAAACTAGATGTACGGTAAATAAAACTTCTTTTTATATTTAGTCCATAACCCTCTTTCTATTTATGAAGGCTCAAAAAAGAGGTTTTATTTAAGTGAATCCTATGGGCCAAATACCATAAAGAGGTATGGTAAATTAATAAAAATATAAATAAACTAGAGGTATGGTAAACAAATAAAACATTTTTTTTATATTTCCTCCATAAGTCACCTTATATTTACGAACACTCAAAAAATGCGTTATATTTAGGTGAAAACTATGGGAAAAATACTATGGGCTAGATTATTATTAATACCATGCAAAAAAACATTATTAACCCTAATATTAGTATTAATAAAAATAAAAATGGCACATGGTATTGACCCATGGTATTCACGTGGAATGTAGCTTATTGAAATGGGGGAATTAAACCAACATAGATCCATCTTTACTCTGGATCTACTAAGCCCCGATAGGGATCAAATATCGTGATATGCAAACTAGCATAGAGTGAAAAAATATTTCCCTCTCGGGGCATGGTGGTTCAAGAGTAAAAATGGATGTTGTCATTTAATGTATGTTAAACATTTTAACTTGGTTAAAGTAAAAAATAAATAAAAATCAATTATTACTTTTATTAATTTTTATAAATTACTAATAGTAATTTTTAAGCTCTAGGTTTATGATAACCCATGGTATTGACCACCCATGGTATTCATGTGAGCATAGACTATTTAAAGGGGAAATTCTATCATCTTAGATCCATCTTAATTCTGGGTCTACCAAGTGCTCAGAGGGATAAATAGATCTCATCCCCCTAAGAGTAGTAGATGTGGAGTTAAGATGGATATAGGTTGGTTTTTATAATAATGAGGATATTAAATAGACATAGGAAATTATATTGTAAAAACATCTTAAAGTGAATGTTTAAAGCTACATTTAGTCACTTCACAAAATTTAGTAAAAAATACCAACATCTCCATTAATATTGGTTTTTAACTTTTTCTCATTTAACAAAAAAAAATTCAAAACAATGAAACCTTATCACTCTTTCCGCATCACCCTCGCAGAAGATTTCTCACCATTTTTCAAACATTCTCAATATGATATCTTCATGAAAAAGTTTAGGTACTAATGTTGGATTAGTTGTTTGAAAAATAAGTTGGTTTGTACAACCTTTCATCTTCTGTGCTATTCTTAGTTTGTCCTAATGATCTGTAGGGTTTGGAGCCACTGCACCATATTTTCCTAAAAGGTGGAAAATGTTCACCAAAAAGGAAATTAATCTACATGTTACAATGTTGTTAAAAATGTGAGACCTATGAGGGTAGTGAATTATGCTAATAAGCAATTTAGATTGGGAGAGACGTAATTAAATTTTA
>APFE031447998.1:70772-86877 GCA_000404065.3 Pinus taeda | reverse complement strand
TTTTTTTTTTTTCGTAGTAGTTGGAGTCTATGGAATAAGAAAGAAATTTGATAACTTGAAAAATGTGGTAGCTTGACAAAAGTTGTAGAGAAAGATTAATCTCTCCTAACTTGATAGAACTCTTTGTCAATATCAACCCTTACAATAACTTTGTTGTGGAATATTATCAAAACTAATAGAAGGATATGAAAGAGTGTATTGTAAGAACATTGACAAACATGGCCACTGAAACTTGGAACATTGTTTGTAGGAAGAGAAAATTATGTTTCGTTTTTCCAAACATGTATGTTAGTATATTACAGTTTAATGAATATGTTTTCTTATTATCATATATGGTTTCATACTTTAACAAAACATTCACCAAGACTTCACAATGTTTTATTATTTACTAAAAGATTTGCCAAGATCTTACAAGATTTTATAATTCAATGAAAGATTCTCCATCACTGTACAAGATATTATAATCTGGTGAGAGATTCGCCAAAAAATTATATATACATATTATATTATTGATAAAGCACCTCCTATTTTTCCTATGTATCATGGGGATTAGCCCATTTATTATACATATAAATTTAGGGTGGTTCTTAAAATTTTCCCTGATCTCAAACTCTTTGTATTATATACTTTTTCATCTGATACTTCGTATGTTGTTGTTTTGACACAACTAAACAATGAAAATGTCGAGGCACCCATCTCCTTTTTCAGTTCTAACTTACAAGGCACCGAATTAAATTATTCAGCTGTAGAAAAGAAAGCATTTGTGGTCTTTAAAACTCTGAAGCATTTAATACATTTTCTTCTTAAAACCCATACAAAGATAGTTATACCCTACCTTGCAGTAAGACAACTACTGTTTCAAAGAGAAGTAGGGGAGAAAAGAGCTAATTGGGCAACTGCACTCCAAGAATATGATATAGAAATCCGGCCAGCTAAAATTGTTAGGGGCCAAGGTTTTTGCAGGATGTTAACAGGAGATTCACAGTTGCCATCAGAAGAAGATCAAGGTAATGAAGAGCAAATATTAGAGGTAAGCCTCAACAATAAACAATCACAATATGCTGATTTGAAATTTTATCTTAAAAATGGATATGCTCCTATGCACCTTAATTATAAAACAAAGAGAGATTTAAGATTAAAGTCAAATCAGTATGAGCTAGTCATTGACATATTGTTTAGGAAGAATTATAATTAAGTATTGCTAAGATGCTTAGAGAAACCTGAAGCTGAGAAAGTCATGCAAGAATTACATGATGGACCAGCTAGAGGACATTTTGGAGGAAATACCATTGCTCACAAAATCCTTCATGTAGGATATCACTGGCCAACGATATTTAAAGATGCACATGAA
The DNA here is from genome assembly GCA_000404065.3 of Pinus taeda. Taxonomy (NCBI): domain Eukaryota; kingdom Viridiplantae; phylum Streptophyta; class Pinopsida; order Pinales; family Pinaceae; genus Pinus; species Pinus taeda. Next base: position 85,526 of record APFE031447998.1, on the reverse strand, counting down.
TATGAAAGGAAGTGAAAAACTTGTCAAACTATGACCGAAAGAGAAAGAAAGCCAACATTCCCTTTACAACCAGTTAACATCCAACAACCATTTGAACAATGGGGATTAGATATAATTGGTGAGATTATTCCTAACTCTTCCAAGCAGCATATGTACATCCTTACAGCTACTGATTACTTTACTAAGTGGGTAGAATTTGTCCCATTAAAGATAGATAATACGGAAAACATCATAGATTTCATTGATCAGTACATAATTAATCGGTTTGGCTTACCCTCAGCTTTAATGTTTGACAATGCATCTTACTTTTCTGGGAATGCAATGGTAGAATTTTCTTTTAAGCGATGTTTCAAGTTAAAATATTCAGCTAATTATTATCCTCAAGGTAATGGATTAGTAGACAAAAACCTCATAAGAATTATCAAAAGAACTATTGATTAAAATCATAAAAATTGGCATAAAGCATTAACATTTGCTCTATGGGCAGACATGATTACTCATAAAGCCTCTATTGGTTCTTCTCCTTTTGATTTATTTTATGGAAAAGAAGCTATTCTTCCCACAAACGTAAAAGTACCATATCTTGCCCTAGTACAATTTATCAATGAAAGCCCTTCATCTTCTCTCCGGGCTAGACAATTTCAAATTTTCAAACTTGAAGAAGAAAGAGAAAAGGCTAAAGCAACCCACTTCCATCATCAACAATTAGTCAAAACTTCTTTTGATACAACTTCTGCTAGTAAAAAATCCTTTGAAGTAGGTGACTTAGTTCTGAAATGGGACAAGGCACATGAGGAGAAAGGTAGACATACCAAATTCCAAAGACTATGGCTTGGCCCTTTCAAATTATTGAAAAAATTGGACCATCAACGTTTATTTTACAAGACTTGTCTGGTAGGAAAGATTCTTTGACCGTTAACGAGAAAATTTTGGAAAGGTACTTTTCTTAGGAGAGAACCTCTTCCAGTTTTGTAATATATTGCTTTTTAGGAAAATAACAGTTAACTAGTATTTACTCTTGGCTTTTCAAAATAAGTCTTTGATAACATTTCTGAATTTTCGCTTTTATAAGAAAATAGGAGTTAAAAGCAACAATTAGGACATTTGAGTACTAAAATAAACTTCATTCCTTTGGAAAAACTTAATCTTTCTTAAAAACTTATTGTATGAAAAACTCTTATCTTTATAGGATATGAAGGTTTTTTTATTAGTCAAGAAAAGAATCTTTAACCTAGCAAGGACTCCCTGCAGAGCAGTATCTTAAAAACTCTATCATTATCACCCAAACCCCTTAAAAAGGCTAATGGCCCACCCCATATGTTAAATTTTTCCTTTTTTCAGAGTGTAATTCTAAAATATAAAAAACTTAAAAGATAAAGAGTCTCATTACGAGCTCGTTTACCATGTTCATAGGGAAGTAATTAAAACTGATATTACCAATATTGCATATCAAAACAGGGTAATAGCTAATGATCTTCTTGATAAGAAGACAAGGAGTCTGATCAAGAGCCAGCTTGCTCAGTTTATTTACAACCAGTGAATGGCATTGTGATTAGTAGGTTATCACACCTAGACAATGTCTTTTAAGGGAAAAGATTACATTCAAAAGGTAAAAAAGAAGGGACAAAGTCCAAGAGAGATTCAATTCAAATGCATATCATTTTGAAATCTAAAAATTCATACAGATGGGATAATGGATCATTGTTGGTTAAAAGGTAACCCTGTCGAGGCTATGAACGTCTGCTGGCAGCAAAGGTTCTATCTGTGATAAATGAGTAAAAAAACAAAAAACTAATCTGCAGGAGGCACATACTATATTATTTTAAACCTTATTATTGACTGATACTAACATTTATATTTCTATCATTATAGGGGTGAAGTAATTAAGCAGATGGGCCTGATCAAGTAATGGTGATTCAAGAGAAATGTTGTTTATCTTATAACTCATGAAATCATTATTCTTATAACTTCAATTACTTTGAAAGTTTTTAGAAATTTCAGAAAACTACTAAGAGATAACTAGTTCTCCCAAGTGAATCACCAATTGTTGTACTACGAAACAACCCCCCCATTTTTATCTAACAATAGCTAGCTTTTGAGTTATAAATGGGGACCCTTTTTATATTTTTAAGCCTAGAACAATACAACCTAACTCTAAAGAAAAACTTAGCAAAACCTTGCAAAATGATCTAAGGAGGAAACTTATAACACAAATCGCATATCACACTTTTCCACTCCTTTACGAAATTGTGATATGCGAAAAGGTCTCCCACTGCGATAACCTCATCTTGTCACTGCGCAATGGCATTTTGCAATTCGCAAAAAACTTGAACATGCCTTAGGACAAATGTTAACGATTTGAGAAATGTGATATTGTGAATTTCGTAATCTCATTTCGCTCGATATATCTGACAAGCGTTACACGATACCCCTTTAAATACCATGATCTACGATTAAGGAGTTAAAGCGTGCAGAATAATAAGAACAAACGAGTTGACAGGTTATTAAATGTTTAGCGGCCCGAGGGAGGATAATCATTCTCCAGGTTATGGGTAGTTATAATCGAATATCTCATAAAAACTTTCTCACAATCCAAGGTCATTTCACAAAAGATTTCAGTCTTAATTACTTGATATCATCTGTGTTGATATATCTTGTCTGTTTCAAGCAAGTGACAAAAGACATGTCCTTAAGAAAGCTGATGCAGAAGTAAACTAAGAAGACCATTGTTAAGACAGAGGATATAGAGATGGCTCCTATCTTTGCTGATATAGTCTGTGATGCAACTAGAGGTGCAATAACTTGGGAAGTAATTTACAACATACTGGAGGACGATCATCCTAAAAATACTATTACGAGAGAAAAAACTGGGTTGAAAAAGCCTTCAGGACCTAAATGTAGGGATGCCTCCTTTTCTTTCCTTCATAGGATAGGAGAAAGAGCCAAAATCCTTCCCTACACAGACATGATCAGATGGGTGGTCGAAAACCTTATCATTGAACATAGGTAGTTCAAGAATTCAAGGATGGAGCTCGTAGGATCGTTTAGGGCGAAAGACTTGAAGGCCATGTATCACATACCTGACCCGCAGGAAATCTACGACAACACATTTGTGGCTAACTTCCCAAAGAATAATCCAGACCCCTTCAAGTTAATTGAGACTTGGAGAATGTTAGACAACAAATTCAAGTATGACAAATCGGGTATGTATGCAATAGCCTCTTTGTCAAACCCCTACAATTATGCAACAACAATGTTATGTAGATTGTATGGACTGCCAAATAACACTAAGTTTTCAATAGAATGGATTCCCTTGATCAATGCTTGTGTTAATTCCTATATCATGAATTGGCCTTCTATCCTATCTGACAACTTAGCTACCTCCATTACTGAATATCGACAAAAGAAAGCCTCCTCTTCAGATAACCTCCCTCCCTTCTATTTATGTGCTTATATTATGGATGCTATCTTTTTTTGCACAAAATTTCCAATCATGGGTTGGAAATGGACCATACAGTATCCTTACCCAATCCATCTCAGTCATAAACAAATATGGGAATCACATTACATACCTCACTTCTACAAGATATATCATTCTATCGTATTGCCCCTACACCAAATGATTTTCAATAAGAAAGCCCCTAGGTTTTCCCAAGAAGTTGCAACAGACCTGCTTGCTGTAGGCAAGTATTTCATTGAGGAATGGTTCACCTACATTAGGGTCTTTGGTAGTGTTGTTGATCCATGCGTCCTTCTCTTATATGTTTCTGATAAGGTATTAGCAAGGGAGATTGCCTACGAGATTATGGGAAAGGGTCTGACTAAAGTTCTTAAAGATGGAAAGAAGTCATTATGGCCTACTTTCCCTATCAAATGCGGCTCTTTTACTTTAGCTAATTTTATTCATGCTACTAAGGAATTAACACAAATGGAAGCCCTCAGGCTTCACAAATTTCCTACAAGGCAATTCGATCCAAAAAAAGTGGCATACAATGTCACTACAGGACTAAAGCTCAAGGCATACAATCATGGAGATAATTACTTTGAGGATTTGTTATAGTCAGCAGTTCCTTTCGAGCAAGAACTTGAATGGGCAAAGGCTAACTTGAAACTTGAAGAATTTCAAATATTCGAGGAATTCTGGAATGAGAGGCTTCGGGTCATTCTAATGCATCTATTAAAGCCCGAGGATAAGCCTGCCCTAAGTAACATTGTCGATAGCGCAGCCCCTAGCTCTCAAAAGGACTCTCAGATAAACACTGAGAATACAACAAACATAGCAAAAGTCCAAGATGTAGACAATACGACTGAGTCTAGGAAGAAGCCAGCCGAAAATTAGGTAATGGACACTCCAGCTATAGAGACAAATTCAGAAGCCCAAGGCACTAGTTTGAAGCAAGAATGGGATCAATTCAATTAGAAATTACAAGACACCCCCAAAGCTCCAAATACTCAAGAAATAGAGGAATTTAAGACTCCTTTGAAAATTCATCAAGATACAGAGCCCAAGTCTTGCGGCAAACATTCTACACCTATGGATCAAAAAGCAACAACATCCCAGCATGTTGAAATCATCCTTGCCCTGCCCACATCAGAAATTGTTATGAAAGTGACATAGATACCTCCACTTGATGTATTATATATCCCTCTCCACAAGGCTGTAGTCCGAAGGAAAAGGAAAAGGAGAAGGGTAGATGCACCTGAATTCTCACCTGGAGATAAGCCAATGGACATTGTCTGGAAGGACATGACTTTCAATCTGGCTGAAAAGTTGACTAGACTGTCATAGTTCACAGGAACATATGCATCGGCCACTATGGGTAAGGCTACAGAGGTGTCTAATCTGTTAAAGGAAAGGGAGAAAAGAATTGTGCAACTTGAATAACAGCTTGAGACAGAAAAAACATGCAAAAACAAGGAGGTAGCCGAGCAGCTCGCACAATTGCAACTGGACATGGAAGTCTTGAAAATAAGCCATGAAGTCGAATTATCGGCCAAAAACATGCAGCTCCAGGAAGTACAGCAATCCTTGGACAGGTACAAGGATGTTCCTACTGCTAAGGAATTCATCAAAGAGGCTATAGAACTAAATTCTCTTCTAGTCAAGCAACAAGAGTATTTCAGCCAGAAGCTATCACACATCACTCCCTACCTGATTACCAGCGACTAGCTCACAGACAGAGCCATTGACCAAAGAATGGAGTTTAATGATTTAAACACCAAAATCTCTGAATTCATTGAATGGTAGGAACCAAAAGAGGTAAAGAAGGCCAATCTACCCGAGATTGAGGAAAATTACAAAGACATCCTCTTCACTGAATGGGATACTAGGATAAAACAGGCCGAGCTGGCAGTCACGAGGGAAGCTGGAGTATCAAATAACATCATTAAGGCAGTAAATCATACCATGTTCTCTACCAATCTCATGAAGGATGGTAATTCGAAAGAAATGCCTGACTTAACTGCTCTAAGTAAAGGTTGGCAATAAAAAGCGGGGAAACAAAGAGATGAAATTATGAAACTGACTATGACCGACTGGGAGTCATATTGGCAGTATCTGGTCAAACCACATAGCCAGATCATGACCCTCAATTGTTCCCTCCATGCGACTCAAAGGATGCTGCCACCTCTTGTCGATGTAATCTTTACAGGACAACTCAAATCTCATTTCGGGCCACCTCCTCAAATTCAACCAATGATCAATATTTGCGATTTAAAGGACAAGCTGGCAGACAACAAGTCATCCTCTTAGTTCTATTTAGTTGATCTTTGTTTATTTTTGGAGTTAGTTACCTATGTAGGAGGAAGGTTGTTTGAAACCTCTTCAAATTTTGTATAATCTATTTTTTCATATTTAGTTAGAATAGTATTTATACCCTTTTCATGCATTTAGAGAAGGGTCCAGAATTTTATCAAAAACATTTGCATAGAATGCACTATTGTAAGTTTGTGAATGCTTTGGTGAAGTGATGGAACATGATATTTTCTTTTAGATATCAGACTAATTTCCTTTGTTGATGCACTTTTGTATTCTTAGGAGACAATTTGATTTGAACGAAGAATTTGGTCTATGTCATTTTTCAAATGAGCAGGACTTCATACATCTAGTACTATTATCGTGTATGCATAATTCCGTTTACATTTAATTAGTGGCAAAACTTTCTTTTCATGAATTATATGTGAGATTTATTGTTTCTGTGAAGCAATAATTGCACTTTTGTATTGATGTCATAACCGAGGTTTTGATTTTCATATATAACTCATTAGACATACGATATATTTTATAAATTCCTTTGACTAACTATTTAGTCAAAGGAATTATCTTTTACATTATCATCTCCATTTAATTGTGTTCAGTCTTTATTGTCACATGTTAAAAGGATATCTTTGTAGATCGCATACCATGCAAGAACACCCAGGTTTATATTAGAATAAGTTAAGTTAGAGAAATTGCATCATAGAATAAGTCACTTAGATTATAATTATTCTATTGCAAAAACACTCATGAACCACCCACTCTCATCTTAAAACCCACACTGGGACACTGGTCCCATTATCCCTTGTCAGAGCCAGCACTTTAAACGGAAAAGGAGTTGTCTTAAGGTCCGGACCAAGTGGTTATCCCCCATGTTTCAGTAGCATAATTCTGAAGTCGCAACAACACTGAAAGTACAAATTCATTGCAACATATTACTCATTTTTTTTTACCTTTACACAAATAACTCTGGCGGGCGTGTAATATTCCATCTCATATCCCATCACTCATTGTTGTCCAACTCAATTTCCACCAAGATTTAATGTATGTGTCCCATTCATCGAGATCGTCCATTTATATATGCTAATACAAAGTGAATCTATCATTGTTAATTACAACCTAGAATTAATTTTTCCAAGTAAATACCTTACAAACAACATAGATTTGATTAATAAAGAATAAGATTTTATGAATATAACTTTGTATTTTTAAGTGGCTATTAACGGTTAGCACGTCATAGCAAGTTTGAATCTATACACTACACCATTCCTCATCATGCTTGAGCTTTGAGCCAATTAAATGGGTGGTTCATTGTTGGGTCCCATCATACATACTAGATAACATAATAAACCTAACATAGCAATCTCTAAGTTGATTGAATGCATGTATAGTGGCGAGGTCCCACCATGAAAGTCAAATAAGATAAATAAACCTGACACATTGAGCTCTAAGATGATTAAACACATGCATGTGTCATCACTGGGTCCCACTAAACACATTAGATAAAATAGATCAACCCAACACACCATACATGCCACATACCATGTCAGTCCACTGTACACATAAGCTAAAATATATAAACACAAAGGAGATTGGTTTTTACGAACAACAGAGGGTGGTTTTTGAGAAAGAGAGGGATTTCAAGTTCAATTGTAGGCCACCATGAGGTGGGAAACAATATTGTTCTCAGTTTTCATAGAAAAATGTGTAGAGAATGATAGTGTTGTCGTGGCTGAAGAAGCCAAAGACAAAGGTTAGCGTAAAAACACTAAGGAAAAGAAGGATTTTAATGAAGAAAAAAATAACCATTAAGCCAATGTAGCTAGTACAAAACAAAGATCAGTGACTAAATCGATCAAGAATGATGCTTCAATTTATTCACTAATCTTATGATTATGTACTAGGAGTACACATGCTATCCAAATATTCCAATAGAAATAATCACATTTAAAAATATGAATAAAAATTATCAAATAACTTCTCATCCCATTCTTCACCCTATATTATTAAGATTTAGTATATGTGTAATGTCCCAAACAAGGAAAAACAATGAATATCAAAAGGATGCACTAAGCTACAACAAAATTTTACACATGCAAGCACAAAATTCACACATGAAAATATAGATCAGTGAACCATAGAATAGCAACCATAAATCTGAGCCATTTTATTAAATTTTCAACTAGAAACTGTTTACAATGGAGTGGAATGATATAACCCGGGCTTGCTAATACAAGCGTGCAACACCCAAGTGAATATCTAAACACAAACTCCAACTGGAATGGCTCAATCTATCCCAATGCATTGCCCAAAAATTTTCTCTTGTTGTTGCTATTGTTGTTGGAGGAAAACTGTAAAATAACCCCCCAAAACTGCTCCAAAAATTCTAAAAAAATAAGGGGAGGCTCCTCACACTCCAACTAAAAAAACTCAGAAAAATATCACTGACCCAAGTGGTAGAATGGCTTCCCCAAATAACAACGCCTTGCTATGGAAATAATGTTGCTACTGGTTGGCTTCAACTCTATGTTTTGGCCCTCAAAAGTGCTCAGAAAATTATGTCAAATTAACTGGAGCCTCTCCTCATAAAACCAACAAAAATCCATAAATATTTTGGGCTAATTACAACTGACCCAGAATGCCCAAAATATTGTGAATTTCCCCAGCTAATGAGTTCTAAGCCCAACTAAAAATCTTTGTTGCAATAGCTCCAATTTCCTCCCTCAAATTGTTTGAAATTCCTCTGTAAAATTCCTTTGAGAATGAGTGAGAAATTTTAGCCCAAATCCCCCTCAAAATTTCCTCTTCAAATCCCCGCGCTATATGGTGCCCAGGAAATGTCTACATAGGCCCTAAAGAGGAAAAATTAGGCCCTCCAAATAGTAATGCTCTCAACCTAGAAAATTCCCAGGAGAAACTCGTCCTCCCCTAATGAAATTTCCTGCAAATTCTCTAGCCTAAATTCCACCAGTTAGCTTCTCCCCTAAGCTCCACAAATTCTTCCTCTCCGTTCTCTTGGAATTCACAGTAGCTGAAGATTTACTATGAATTGGATCTCCAAATGGTAGAATTATGCTCTCAAATTCTCTCCTAGGGTAACAATCAAAGTTCACCAAAGAAGAGGTGGGATTTCTTCTTGGAAATTCCTTGTGCTAAACAACACTAGTTAACTTGGCTAAGTAACTCAAGAAAACTCTCTAGTTATGAAAATGAAATGTTAAAGATGTCCAAAATGTGACTCTTCTCTCCCTTTTATAATTGTTGTTCATCTATTTTTTGTGGGCTCCACCAATTTCGACCTCCCTTTCTCACTTCTTCCTTGTGGTTCGATTTTCCTAAGTGGGTTTGATTTTCGTATTTTTAAGTGGTCCCCACAGCCCATTACCAGTTTAATTTTTCTTTTCTCATAAGTTTAGCCTTGTTTTCTCTCCAAAAATTAAATTGAGCCTCGACAACCCACTTTTCCTATGTTTATTTGCCAGAATATTTATCCACACCAAAATTACAAAATTGAGGATTTTACTTAACAACATTATTTATCGGGGACATGACAATATGATTCAATGGAGGAAATAACGATGGGAGTAGCAAGACTACGTATAAGACAAGGTAAGATGGAGAAATAATAAGCAAACTCCACTATGTTAGATATAATTTTCATAAACCCAACCCTAATTTATGTGAGAAGATTTTATTTGAGGATACCCATAGATTGCATAGAAATCAAACTTGTTTGGGTTTGTTTCTTGAATTTTAAGATTATATAAACACCCTAACACAGAACATGCCTTATCTATTCATACAGTTTGTTTGTCCAAAGTCTTTTTTGAATATATGTTTCATTATGGTTGATTTAAGAGAGGATTCACATAATAAACTAATGGTCATTGTTATTTAGATAATCATTTAAATAGAACTTTAGAAGGGCTTTTGTATTTTAAACTCCAAAATTTAATCCACACAAACAAATTGATATCATAAATTTTATCAACTACAACACAAGCAAATATCATAAATGCTATCAAGTACAATACAAGCAAAAAGATATAGAGAAAAGCTGCAATGTACTTCAAGAATTATTGCTCCATGGTAGTCATCCTCACTCTTGCCTTTGCATTAGTTCCCACTTTTCCCTCTGCACTCAGCCCTTTATCCTCTCTATGCTAGTGGAGACACTGGAAGTAAAAATAAGTAAACAAACAAAGCATTATTAGACCAAAAAAATCTAGACATAAATTAATGAATTATTTATAGATTACAATTTTTGTTAATTAAAAAAAAATAGAATAACACCACAAATAGAGCACAAGGAAGGTATATGGAAATAGCTACAATGTACCTTGTAAAATATTATTCCATCATTTACACTCAGGGCTATGCAATTTCTTTATAGTTGGAAGAAAACTAGAAACATAAAAGAAATAAACAAATCAACACCATTACCCACAAAGCCAACAAATAATTAAGGTAGCCAGAGATTTTGATATAAAGAAAAAAGTCTCCCTCACCTCATCCATCCATCCATTCAAAAGAGGAATGGACATTGTGTTAGCCGGTTTGTTTCAGCTATCAAATGACCCATAAATGCATCTGCTTTAGAAATTTTACCGTTGCTCCTCTTGACTTTTGACCTTTTCCTCTTTGCTATGAGTTCGCACTATGGATCCCAGACATTAAATTTGACAGCCACAGCATAGATAAACACAATAACAATAGCTTTTGCATACAATTTTGAAAAATATTGTGAAGTGTTGACGAATGTCGCAAGAGAGAAAAAATATTGAAAAATATGCTTATTAATTGGGAATGCCACTTGGTCAAATGCATTTCCAGGTCAGATCAATGAATTAAACTAATGAGATCAACCCAACTAATACTTTCTATGATGATCAATCTGTCAACGAAGTGGATACCCCACAGACTGTTGAGGCACTTTAGCCCGAGCTGATGGTTATGTCAGGCCCTCACTGTCCTGAGGTTGGTTTCACTTCTGGTCAGGAAATCGTTGAAACACTCAAGGCTCCTCATCACTCTTTGCCTTGCATTGAAGATCAACCAAACACCCAGATTTTTCTTCTCCACTCGAACTACACAATCCCATCGCTCATGCGTTGGAGGAGTCTTACACTTATACCACACATGCACAATGTAAGTGGTCTACCTTTCTCACGTTTGCTTGCATATCACAGTCAAGAGAATGCATACACTCAAAATCTGCACGCATTGTAGCATAGCACCATGGCAAGTCCACAGAGTGAATGTCATGCACTTTCACTCATTTTTGTTCTGTGGATGCTTGTAAGCTCGAAGTGTGTCTATCTTCATTGTTGTATCTTTCACATCTGCTAGTTCTCATAGCTGTGTTGTTCGCGAACCATGCATTCACCAACATGGGTCAACCAATGCGCCAGTGGTTGCATTGGAAGTATCACTTCTCGTAAGACGACCCATGCAATGTTAGCATAGGAGTAGGAGTAGTGTTTGCTTTTGAGTTGTTTGCTTGCATGCATGTTTGCTTCTTTCTTCGTGTGTTTGTTTGCTTACTCACTTTGCTTCCGCATTTTCTTCTGGTTCTTGTTTTTCTTTTTGGTTTGTTTACTTGTTATTGTCCGTAGGTTAGTTTCACATGGACCGTGTGCGACTCTTGAAACAAGCTGGGTAAAGTACAAGAGGACTTGTACAACTATCAACATTTGGTTATCAGTGGTCCGCTCTCTTATGTAATAACTTGTTGTCTTCAGTCCATGATACATCAATGGAAAATACATACTGTTCGAAGTGAACCTTGGTGAAAACACAACGCTGGCACACTAACTAGTATCACCTACTCTAGTCGATTGTTTTTGGGTTAATACTTGTCAGATCAGTCAAGTAGAGTAAGGTGAGGGGGAAAACTTTAACAAGCACGTCAAAGGTATACATAAACTAATTCTCTGAAGGAACAACCTCTTCTGCTCTCAATAAGTCGGGATCCCTCTTCCGCTTCTGAAATGAATAAGTGTTATGCACAATTATGAAGATGAAAAATGAAAAAGTGAAAAAGTGAAAAATGTTTGAAAAAATGAAAAACAAATAAGCCGAAAGAAGAGAAAGGTTTCCTGCCCAAAGAGGTGATGCAAGTAACTCCGTCGAGGTACTATCGAGGCTTGCTGGTAGCAGAGCCATGCTTGTGTTCCTGCATGACTCGGCTGGAGTACTGTCCAGGCTTGCTAGCAGTGGAGCAACACCGGAGATGAAACTAAGACTCTGATGACTATACTACTTGTGCATCATATACTCCTCAACCCCAATCAAAACAATTATGTTTGCTTGGTTTGGAATGTGTGTCGACCAACCAAGGGCTTGGTAGATGCTACAGCTTACAATTAAGCAGTGTGGAAACCAAGACGAACTAATAACTGAACAATACTTTTGGAGGTGTTAGACTTGCTTTTCACGAAAAAGGTCCATTTAGAGAGAGTGTGGAAACCAAGACGAACTGAGAAATGAACAATACTTCTGGAGGTGTTAGACTTGCTTTTCATGAAAAAGGTGCATTCAGAGAGTTGTAGTTCTATGAATATGTCGCCAAGCGTTGTAGCGACTACAAACACCCTCCAAAATTTTGCCTTAGCTTCGTTTTGGAGCCTCCCTACCAACCTTTCACAGAAGCATGTCTTGTCTTTTCAAGTACACAAGCTTCAGTGATTTTCTTGAAGAATGATAAACTGTCCATAAAATCTTGTTGCATTCCCCTCACAGGTTGTTTCACTGGACTTGGTCCAGCAACAAGTTGAGCAAATCCCTCAAGAAATTGCGCAATTATGGAGGGCAACTGGACTTCCCTCCAGAAATTACGCAATTCTGTCTGGCAGCCTTCTCGGCTCCAAAATTGCGCAATTCTGCCTGCCACTGTTCACTAAGAAAATTGCACAATTCCTCCAAGTAGGGTTGCTCAGCCTATAAATTGCGCAATTCTAGGCAGTAGTCAGCTGCTCTGCTAAAAAATTGCGCAATCCCTCTGGGAATCCAGCTCAGCTCCCTCCCAGAAATGCACATTTTTTCCTCTTAGCTGAGTAGACTATTGCATGTGCAGTTGAGTTGACCGGTTCCCTCTGGGATCGAGCAAAACTGATTCACATGCATGGGTTGCTCCTCCCAAGGTAGCATGCAAAGGAATCCCTTGTTTTAGGGATCTATTTCTAGTAGTGGAGGTTACATGCAAGGATCATTTCGGAAACCTCCCACCAAGTGTCACTTTCCCTAGATTTATGGCATGCACGTCCCAACCTCGATTTTATCGAAACACATCAAATGGATGTTGTAGAGCTCATTCCTCACATCGATCTTGCAGCTCTAACATCTCACATTGCATCTAGGAGTCGTCGGCACATTCAACTCTGCTGTTTTGTGGTAAGCCCTCTTTTCATGTCTTGCGCTGCGTTTCTGGTTCTTTTTGTGTTTTGCTTCATATGAATGTTGTCTTCTTGATTTCAGTGGGTGCTTGTTGTCGTTTTGATACATACTAGCTTGTACTAGCACCATTTCCATTTTCGTTAACTTCTCACTGTTGTCGCATGCATGACACTGTTTTGCACGAACAGTCGTCGTTGTGACGACTCGCTTCACACACATGCATGCTTTCCCATTTCCTGAATCCTCGACTTGTTGTTTGCATGAATGACCATTCACTCTTCTTTGCACTCATCTCATCATGCTTTCACACTTCTCATGTTTTCAGTCACCCATCGGTCGAACTGGGCTGCCTTGGCCCGAACCATGCCTTGGCTGGCTAGCACTGCATATTTTCGGAAGCAAAGGCTCTGCCTTCCCCCCGGAATTTGTGCAATTTCAGCCAGGGACCGACCTCCAGGCTTGCATTGTGCAATTATTGGAGGCAGTCTCGTTGGCCCTAGAAACCGCGACATGCAGTTTTCTGGTTGCATGTCACTGCTGATTGAAATTGCGCATTGCATAGTTTTAGTCCTCAATAGGCCAGGATGGACTGTGCATTGCGCAGTTCCAGCAGTCAATCAACCTCCTGACATCCCGGACTATGCCTTGCGCAGTTTTGGCAGTCAGTCTCCCGACCTCTTGGCAGAAATTGCGCGACCTTCATGATTAGTCACACAGGTATGTTGCAAGTCAGTTCTCAAGTTCGTTTTGGTTTTCGACTGACAAATTGCTTGCCATGAGTGTTGCCATGTTTACAGGTATCGTAGGTGTTCATCTGCCTCTTAGTAGCACAAGTACAATGGTTTCTAGGAGAGAAGAGTCAAAGACACTGTTTAGAGCACACTTGGGGATGTATTCGATCAAGTGTCTATGAACTTGCCTACCCACGAAGACATCAAATTATTCGTAGACAAGAACATCAAGGTATAATAGAAACAACATCATAGCAGGTAGCACCATGAACAACAGTTGAAGGTATCACACCAGACGCAAGAGGAAGGTTGTTGACAACACAGAGGCGGAACAAAGTTGCAAGCTCACACATATCCACTTATGATGAAAGCAACTTTGGAGACTCAGGCTATGAGGTGACGACGCGACATGAAGATCACATGAAAACAGAGAACGGAACAGAGAAGGAGTTGCATGTGCCGAAGCAGCAACTGAAGGAAGAACAAGAGCTGCATAGAGGAGAGAATGGGTTGCAGCAAGAACATGTATAGCAGTGGGCGCAACATGCACTCATGGATGAAACTACGTGTTGAACTGGTAAATCCCCTCTGCGGACAGAGGCGATCCCACTAGCCCAACACGGGTCTAGCAACAATCACACCACGCTACACGCAGGTTCCTAATTGCATAAATCAGAGATCGATTAAGAGGATCTACCTGGAATCCAACGCTAGTAGTTGTAGAAGAAACGCCGCTCCCGTCCCTTAGCTTTGGCTGGTCACAATCCTTACGCTCCACGTAAACGGACACCTGCACAAGCAAAGAACGATACAAACACAAGCATAAAATCCAGTATATGCAATTATATATCGGTCAGAAAAGACATAACTCAA
>APFE031447998.1:32869-67087 GCA_000404065.3 Pinus taeda | reverse complement strand
TCGATAAAAGAACTTAAAACGACTGCCTCTTAGTAACCGTTTAACGAGCCAAGAGGGACAACTCGGCGATCTTTTCCGCTTTAAAAGGTCAGGAAAAGAGCTGAAAGCAGACCATAAGTAACATTTTCTTATGTTTTACCGAGCTTGAAAATGTTAAAAAGAAGCTCGTTTGAACTGCACCAAACCCTGTCATCATTCAAAAAACAACGTAAAACCCATTTCGACATGAAAATATCCTAAAAATACTTAAAAACATTACTTCTAATGTATTTTCAGGTCAAAATAGTGCTATAAATAGTAAAAAAGTAAAAAATAAATTTACTTTTCACTTTTTACCTTATGAGTTCACTGTTGGAGGGTTTTTAGTGCAAAATTCACCTGTTGATTGTGATCGATCCAGGGGACCGTTCGAGCCGCCGTCTGCAACAGGTAAGAGGCCTCATCCCAAGCTTTATTTTTAGCCCATTTTTTCCAGTTTTTATCCATATTTTAGCTCCCTGCAAAGGGATTTGCAAATTTTTAGGGCCGTGCCATTGGCACGGGTTTTCGGCACGGGACCGCGCCAATGGCGAAATTTTTCCATAGAGGCCGCGCCATTGGCGCGATCTTCATTTTATAGCAAATTGGACCGTTGAATTTGCAATTTTCTTTCAATTTATGCTTCAATATTTATCTAACAATTGAAATTTGTCCTTTGGTTGCAGGATTTCGCTAAAAATGGTGCTAGAATGGAAAGAACGAGAGCACAATGAAGTTGATGCCCTGGCTTTGGCGGATGATGACTGTATGAACGCATTACGAGACTGCGGACTGAAGAAATTCTTCCATACTTCATACCTATGTGCACAACCTGAGCTACTACGCTTCATAGTAGATGCTTGGGATGTAGAGGATCAGGTGTTTCGCCTGAAGGATCAGACATTGGAATTGGATGTTTCCGATGTCTATTTTATCACTGGTTTATCACGGCGAGGTGCATGTCCTATTCTGATAGGAAGTCGACCTTCTGCAGAGAAGATCGAGGAGGTGAAGGATAGAGTGTGTCCTAATGCACGATTTGGTGTAAACAACAGGAAGATAGATATCAACACGGTGCCCAGCTTGGTTCTACGAGTCATTTTGTTTACCATTACCCGGGCAGCGGGTATACAGGCACCCCATGAGGCCAGCAAGAATCATTTGCTGCTGGCCACCGAGTGTCTCCATCCGACACTGTTTGATTGGGCTTCAGCGGTGACGACCAACATCAAACGACAGCTTACCAAGTGTAAGCGTGGAACAAACAGTTTGGGTATGGTCATCCTGTGACCTCTTTCTATAGCGGCTGGCGATTTTCCGGGTACCTGGAGGGATAGTAGCAGATCCAGTGCTGAGGGAACTGAGATTGCATCGATGGGCAGAACTTATGCCCAGAGGAGGACGGGGCCAACAGATGTCCTGGAAGCCCGAGTTCTTTATCTGGCTCCGACTCCAGATGATAGTCATAGAGGGCTGGCCCTATGCGGGCACGGATTTCACCGGAGATCCCGATCTCCCTCTACCTAACGGAGAGGATTGGGATGAGGAGCTGGGTAAGAACTCTTTGTTTTTTGATGTTTTTTATGTATTTAATTTTTTTTTGTTAATACGTGTCTATTTCTAACAGCGTCTATATATGTATACAGATGTTGGCGCAGAGCGACCAGCTGACCTGCCCCACAATGTGCGCAGAGCACAACCCGCAGTAGATCCTCAGATAGAGGGTGAGGATGATCTTGTGCAGAACCTCGAGGCACTCACTCGAGGTATCCCAGATTACGGCAGATTGGCAGATGTACCCAGAGCTTACTAGAGGCACACGGTGGGAGTGTCTACTCGTGTCCATCGTCTGTTGAGACGTTTGGTGCGAGCAGTGACATGTTATCTCGAGCATAACCGTGCTTAGACGCCTAGGTTTCATTTTTGCATATTTTTGAGGAGTACACTGTCAGCGGCTGTATAGACTTTGGACATGTATTATTTTTTGTAACGCGCGGGGCGCGAATATTTTGACACACACACATATATATATATATATATATATACATATCCATTTTTTGGATGGATCTTTCACATGTGATGATGTGTTTTATATAACAAACGACCCATTGGAATGTATTCACACACACGCATATATTTTATTTTAATGAAAGCTTGAAAACACACATGAGAATCACGTATGCAAAATATGCTTTATGCGAAATTTTATTTTAATACAAAATTTTATTTTTATACAAGCTTAAAAGCACATGGTATACATGCAAACTATGCTTGATGGGAAATGAAACGGGCATGCCCCCGAACATCATGTATCAATCCGAGGTATATGCCCCCCAAGCTTCAGTCCATTGAAAATGGGTTGAAGGTTGACATAATGGTTATGTACTCGAAAAGCACGAACACACGTTTCATTGTTTTAACGAGGTTGACATAATTGTTATGAACTATCCTCGTAGATAAACAATTTCATTATTTTAATGAGGTTGATACATTAGCAAAACTATCCTCGATAACTACGCTCGACCGTGTATTCGACGGCCTCTCCTCCGGCCAACAATGGAAACCATTGGATGGAATCAAAATCTGATGCACAAACAGGCCCGAATTTCATTTTTTAAGGAGCTTGACATAGGAGAAGGAACTATGCTCCGACCAATCATGTTTCATTTTTTAATGAGGTCGCCACAAGATCAAAACTATCCTCGAAACACCTTGTTTCATTTTTTAGGGAGCTTGACAGAGGGAAATGAACTATGCTCCTCCCGATCTTCATCATAATGAATAGGAAGTCGGGGCTTCCAAGAGTGGCGCTCCCGATGGGAGGTCAATGTCTTGGAAGTTGGGACCCAATGCCCCCAGAACACTATGCACGATAGCGGCATTGCTGGATATAGGCATGGGAGAGGTAGCCACATAGTTGACCTGCGGTGGGGCAGATACAACTGGTGGTGGAGAACCAGGAGGGGGTGACAACTGCGCAGGGGGGACCGGGGGACTAAAGAACGATAATTGATCGATAGTTACAATCCTTCCATCGTGTGGAAAGCAAACCACACGGAAAAGTGAAGAGACGAGGGCCCCCATGGCATAAATATAGTCACGACCAAGGAGAAGATGGAAATCTAAAGCACCTTGGGTAACCAACACATCTATATAGACGGTTTTGCCTCCCAAAGTAATAGGGAACTTCGGGAGGACTCCTAGAGATGGACATGCTCCGCCGTCGAAAGCCAACAGATTCTGCGCGACCGGCCTGAGTCGCGGGGAACCTAAATCTTGCCAAGTAGTAGAAGGCATAAGATTGACAGATGCACCTTCATCCAGGACAGTGCCAGGTACTCCCATATCATAGGCATGTATTGTAATTTGGAAAGGCACGTGGGATGGAAGGCGGAAAGTAGTAAAGTGACTCCAGTCGAAGGAAACGACTGAACTACTTGGCGGGGGAATCGTATGATTGCCCCCCTGTTCTAAAGGAACCAAAGAAGGACCCTCTGAGTCAACAAGGATAAGAGGATCGTTTTCAGACTCAGGAGAATCTGATGAGACAAGGAGAACATGATCATGATGCTCTTCCAGAACAGGGTGGTCAACGGGTGGTAAACTCGAGTCGACACGCTCTCCGACCAATAGTTGGTCGAGAACAGGCTGGGTAGGGCCAGGTTCAGGAAGAGGATGTTGAACAAGAGAGGTGTGTAAACCAACCTTGTGGTCAACAGGAGGATGATCTGCAGTTGCAGAAAGACGCTGATATCCAGCGGGGAGTTGGGGTGAGGGAACTGCAAGACTTTCCAAAACAGAGGAGGCTTTATCCATGAGTGGGCAAAGGTGAAGGAAATGATTGCCTTCACAAAGTTTGCAGGGGAATCGAATCTTCCCTTTTCCTTTAGTATTTCCAACGGATGAGATAACATCGTCGTGAGCTTCAGTGGACGATGAGGGGTGGGCCGGATCGCGAGACCATATTCTTAAGATCCTGGGAATACTAGGACAATCACGAAGAAGATGGTCTTCCTTGCATAATCGGCAAGGAAAGTTAACCTTCTGCGGAGGAGTGGGAAGGAGTCCGTCTTCTATTGTCCGTGATGGAACAACAGTTGTGCTTGTAGTCGTTATTGTGTTTGTAACCGCTCCCTTAGCAGATTTCTTCTTCTTAGTCTTCTTCTTCTTCTTCTTAGCCACCTGGGTACTCGAAACGAGACTTTCACCAGGCGACGTAGAAGAAGGAGACGTTGAAGTAGGTGTCGAAGGGGAGGGGTCCACCTTAGGTTCAACATGATGTTGTGCAGGTGGAGGGACTGACGGAGTATCAGCCGACACAGTAGGGACCACAGAGTTTGAAAATAACCAAACAGGCAACCCAACAGTTAGCCCTGGAAGGGATAATGTCGCCATGTAAAGAGCACCAGCATTCCCAGGAGAAGGGAATGACCAGGATTCCCGTCAGGTGGGGAACTTGGGTTGGTGGACCCTGAAAAAGTTGCCATAACAAAACGAAATCCTACTCAAGCTAGCGCACACAAGATCTAACCAGGTAATGTGATCATGGCCAAATAGATTTTAAGACACTTGACTTGACCTTTTCATTTTTAAAGAGTCGAGAAAAGGACGAAAAGATGACTCTAGTCTCCTTCGATTGTTTAATGAGCACGAAGTGACAAGCTGCTCACTTACACCTTTTCTTTTAGGGAGTCTGAAAAGGATCAAAAGCGACTACTCTGGAAATCTAGGTAAAAGGGTTTGCCAAACAATCCGTAAAACTGCGATATACACCTTAGCGATCAGAAGAACACCAAGGACTTTACGTACGACAGTCAATCTTCCCGAATGCTGTGTTCAGTGCATTGCGGTTTGTAGGGCGGCAGACTCAGCTTCCTATGGATCAAAGGTTGCAAGCCTATAGGGGTCTCCCAATATATACTCGACGGTACGTGGGAGCACAATTCGTACTGGCACCTACCGTTTCATCGTGGAGGAATCACCCAACCACTCAACGATAAACTACCAGGTTTAAAGACGCCGAAACACGTCTCTAACCTAGACCTCTAGAATGTGAGCGTTAAGTTTCAATGCGTTGTTAGGTTCATTGAATTCATTTTATGGTTTATCTTTGATTAAGTCTCAGTTTCCGGTCTTACCGTATGTGGTCTCTTGAAAATTTCCTAAATGCAACTATATGCGAAAATTGTATCGTTTCGTTGGATGAATTCTATCTACGGAAGAGTTGAGATTTTCATACAAACAAAACGATCACAAAAATCTTAAATGCAGCTAATAACAAGAAAGGAAAATCTTTTCTTTTTCTTTTTTTTAAAAGCAAAAATTAACACGAAATGCTAATTAATGAAAAGCAAAAATCTTTTTTTCTTTTCTTTAAAAATAGTATGATGCACTTAACAGATTTCAAGAGATATACACAAAACAGATAATTCACTCAAAGGAATCTAGAACCAGATCTAAAACATGAAAAATGACCCACCAAAGCAAAGAAAACACCAAGATCTTCAAAGAACTATGTAATCTAAGTCCCAATGAAGTCAGGTAAAAACAAACAAGCTAAAAGTGAGGTACTTGCGGCATATAATGCAAAACTCGTACAACTACTAGAGGAATGTGGAAATCAATCAATAAACTGACTGGATCAGCAAATCACAAATCCGACAGGAGGCTCGATAAGCGAAGCCACAAAGGCTAAGATATAAAAGCAGTGGAAAAAGGCGAACAACTGAAGGATGGAAAGAACAACCAGTCAGATAACAGTCCAACAAACTTCCAGGAGGTGTAAAAGAAGCCAAAAAGACACAGATCCAAGCTTAAAAGACTGACAAACAAGCTAATTGAAAAAATTAACTAGTCTGGCGTGACTGTCAGACTGCAACTCGCGCTATACAAAGGTTGGCGTGGGTTGTCTGAGAGCAACAAGCGCCAACCAGCGCGACTGTCAAAAGAAAACTCGCGCTAATGAAGTTTGCCAGGCAAAAAATAAAACAGATAGTTGCAGGCTTGGTTTCAAGTATCTAAAAAGAGCCAGCAAGCAAGAAATAGCAAGAACTCCAACCTAGAGAGCTATTAAAGCCAATAAACAAGAGAAAAATTGACATGCAAGGCAAGATTGAAATTGTTCAGTTTGTAAACTGAACCGGAGATTGACTGAAGTGGCGTTGATCTACTTCACTTCTGCATAGCAGGAGTTTTTCGAAGGCTACCTGGCCGCTCTTCAGAATCCGTCTACAATTTACAAATCAAACAACACAAAAACAAACAACAAGCTTTTCCCCAGTGGAGTCGCCAAATTGTTGAAATGGTAAATCCCCTCTGCGGACAGAGGCGATCCCACTAGCCCAACACGGGTGTCTAGCAACAATCACACCACGCTACACGCAGGTTCCTAATTGCATTAAATCAGAGATCGATCAAGATGATCTACCTGGAATCCAACGCTAGTAGTTGTAGAAGAAACGCGCCTCCCTTCCTTTGCTCTGGCTGGTCACAATCCTCACGCTCCACGTAAACGGGACACCTGCACACGCGCAAAGAACAATACAAAACACAAGCGTAAAATCCAGTATATTGCAATTATATATCGGTCAGAAAATACATAACTCAAATACCATTGAAAGACACATGAGTGGAACCATAATGATAGTCGTTCATTAATCAGTAAAAACAGAGAAAGATTACAACCAAAGGGTTCTGACGTTGAACCTCCTCTGACTGGGCAAGCAGCGAAATACGCCTTGCAAAGTGACCTCTTCTCTCTCAATATTTTGGCAGCATAACCCCTCTATAATTCTCAATTCTCATTATCACTCCAGCATTATCTCAGCACTCACAATAGCTCTAGCAAAACTAGTTGGTTTAATGCAGGGTGACCGTCATTTATAGATGGAGGAGGAGGGAGTATGCATTGTATCAGGACACCTACTGAAGATTTAGCATTATCCTTGAATAGCCACTGAACTTGGTTGTCATGGATAAAAAGATGACACTCGACCACTTTCATGAGATTTTTCCCTCAGAGAACTCCATGAACAAAGAGGAAAAATACATGATGAGTGCGCGCTGGCTAAAAAATCATGACCAAATTTAGGTGGCGCGGGCTTTGCTCTATGACAGAGCGTCCATTGGACGCCCCTCTTTGAGGGAACTGAGTCATTGGGCACGGGTAAAAGGACACTATGGACCCACGCTAATGGAAAAAGGGCACCTTTTAGGGCGAATCTGCAAAAGGTGGTCTTTCAGGGAGTTTTGAAGTTCATTACTCAGGAGAATCCAATGCAAGTGTTTTTAGTTGTGTCACTGGTCACAGGTCCATAAATGTGTCCTCCAATGTGCGAAAGCAAGGGTAACAGGGACGGTGACCAACGGTGACAAATTACTGCGTAACACATTTTATTTATTTCTTCAATTTTGGACCCATGTATTTTTTCTTTGTTTTCTATTTTCCTTTTGTCATCACTCTCTTCTTCTACTTCCTTCTTCTTATCAAGATCATCTTCTCCCTTCCCTTCTTCTTCCTTTTTGTGATCAACATCTTCCCATATTTCAACCATATCTTCCCCTTGATGGGTATCATGCATTTCTTCTTCCTTACTATCTTCTACTTGTGATTCTTGTTTCTCTGTATCTTTTGAATCTCCTTTTGATTTTCTGGATCTCTTTGGTTTTTTCTTCGATTCACTTTCTGGTGTTATGTTTGGTGATTCCTTTACTTTTTCACTTATCCTTGAAGATCTCCTTGTTGGTGTTACCTCACCTATGGTACAAAGAAAATGTCAAATTATATTTTCTAAGATATGCATGCCAATACCCTCACAAAAAGGGTATGAATTTCAAATGCCAAAAAAAACAAAGACATGTAAGAACGAACGTTCAGATCAGGAAAAACAAATGAAATAACAAACTTTACCTGTGCTTCGAACATAGTTTAGAATAGGAAAAACTAATAAAATAACAAACTTTACCTGTGCTCCAATCAAATTCAGAGATAGAAGAATCTCTTGGATTTGCCTTCAAGTACCGCTCTAATCCCCTTTTTGTCTTTAATTCTTCACTGGTTGGGGCGATAAAAACAACTTCATATTTTTTGGGTGTCCCACCCTTCTTTGGAATAAGCTGGAAAAAGAATTTCTATAATTTCAGCACAGTACAAGATATACCATTGAATCTCTACAATCAATTTAGAAATTTAGAAGAGTAGCTCATATATGAATCCAAAACCTGTACTATGCACACTGCATCTACATTATAAAAATTCTTAAACAACTGAGTAATAAATAATCTTTAGGACATGGATTTATTTGAAAGCTAGTTAGGGCTTAATCTTTTAATTTTTCCACTCAAAATTTCGATTCACATTGTGATAGGAAGGAAATATCTTCCTTTGGGAATGACAAAAAATAAAATTTAAGTATTTGAGTTGGAAAATCTTAGGGCTGAAAGCTTAACACCATGTTCAAGCACCTGCGTTCTCATTGTAATTTGAGAGGCCCACGCTAACACCTTATCTATTCACTGTTTTCTCTGCCACTCCTAAAGTCTGAAATTGATTTGGTGAAACATAGGGCTCAAAACCTCACTTCATGCTTATTAAGCTCCCAAACCGTATTTATTAGGCATCCACATTCTCCTCTATGTTTGCACCTGCATTTCCAGCTTATGTCATTTATTTGAACACTCTTAACAATGCCACCGATCATTGTACAAGACAAATGTGTAGGGTTAGCAGGAATACCCATCATGGATGGATATGACTGACACATAAGGAAAGGAGATAGGTAGAAGAATATACACCACTGAGAAAAACATCAATTTATATGGCGGAATAAACTATTAAAAATTGCATTTTATAGTTCATGTCGCATATAAGTGATGGTGGAAGCATAAAATATATGGGAAAATGTCTTGTAGTAAGCACAAAAATATCACTTGTTGAAAATCTCCTGAAAAAGGAGTTCTGATATCTAACTCAAGTTGGGCATTACATTGTCTTCTCCAGTGCACTCTTCAACTAATGATAAAACATATGCATGTTGGTTCTGCATTCCACATCCCACAAATACCCCTTTTGCCCCAAATAGCCTACCATTAGCATTAGTGGACTTCATGATTATGGTATCCCATATATAAGGGCCACTGGTGGTGGTGCCATGCAAGTAGCCTTGGATGTATTTGCAAGCCTTCGTGGAACCATAACATGTTATCGATGGGGTTTGGAAAATCTCTCTGCAATCTTTGGAATTACAAGGAACATATGTTAAAGATGAGGATTTTCTGGGTTTGAAAGTGGGAAGAGGCTTTGTGGTAGTAGATTGGATCTTTGGATTGCAATTCACCCACACAAGATCGCTGCCTATGTCTGGAACCAACAGAACTTGCTAAGGAGGGGTTCCCATGTTCACACTCACGAAGTAAAGAGCAAATCCCATGTCTACTGCACCAAAGGCTATTGACATTTCAAAGCCTGAAGTTCGAAGCCTCCTGTGATGATAAGAAGTATTCTTGTATTGCCAGGACCTTGTTCTGATGGAGCCCACATGTTAAAGTTTCTGTATCACCTCATGTTTGCTTGTCAATTGCTCATGGATCATCTTCATCTCCATCTTCAGACTTATGTCTTCACCTCCATTTTCATGTTGTAGCAACAACACGTAGTGCAATATGAAAAGAAGCACAAACAAGCCATATTTCCCCATTTTCGTCTGCATATGAAAGAGAGCAAAATTAGTGTGACCCAGAACATGAACCAATCTTGCTTTGTACATGGGTACTCAATGGTTTTATTTATATTTTAGATTAATGTTAAAATAATAAATTATAGCTAATTGTAATAAATGGAAACACAATAGACACAATCGGCATGGCATTGAAAACAATATTTTCTTAATAATAGATACATAAACAATCAACAAGGTGTTGCAAAGGCAAAATAAAATAGATATGGTTATTGTATTCAATAGCAAGTTATTCTTAGTAATTCTCCAAATAGCTAACCAAAAGATGGCTATTTACCACACATCTACCTTATGCTACCACATCCACCTATATATAACATGTTGCTGGGATGGAAGTCCCATGCTCTCTGTTGCACCAACATTTACTGTGTAAAAATAATTAAGCAATATGTAAAATATTAGGATATGACTACAAGATAACCTTGAAATAGCCAAACATTGTGGATAAAAAAAAAAAAATTAATTCGTGGAAGGCAATAGAAAGTAATCAAAATAATACATAATACACTTTCTAATATAATAATCATTATTGAAAAACATAAAATCAAATTAAAATTTAAGAAAATACACCATTACCAGTAGTGAAGAGAGATATGCTCTTGAGATGGCCAATAATAGACTTCTTGTAACTGTTTCAGAAGCAAGGCGTGATTTTATTATAGCCATCATCTCCTTACATTATTCTATATTTTCTTTGAATAAGCCCTTGATCAGTCCTAGATGCAACTCCAGAGAGGTCTACATATAGCTCAACAAACCCTTCAAATTTGGCAGAAATGATAAATCTTACAAAAGGTGAGGACAAGGCTACAAACAATCTACTGTGCAGGTATTTTGAATATATATAGATTTCTTTCAGAAGAACCCAGAACATAGGCTTAAATGAGCATCATATTATTCTAAAAACCATAGAGAGATAACACAATAATGTCCTCAAACTTCACTCAGAATAATCCCAAATTTTGTCCACAGAGATGCCATTGAAAATACTTAGGTCAAATACTACTGAGGTCTACCAAGAAGAGGGCCCAAATAGGTCCCAGAATAGGCCTAAAATAAATACAAAAATGCCTCAGAAAGGGGGGGGTCTCAGAAAGGTCGAGAAGGGCCTTAGGAAAGGGCTAGTCCGCGCCTTAAATGAGCCAAAAGGAAATTCAAGATAGATACAAATTAGCCTCATAAAATAAATCATTTCATAATGACCCAAGATCCTTTCAAATTGATTCAAAAGTGCATAGTAACAAGGGTATGAACTACATGATATCCAAAGTGTGATATTCAAATTGATTCAGAAGTGCCCTTTCAAAGTGTTTATGTAGTTAATATCATTTATTGCAATAATTCAAGAATTATAAAATCTTACTAGCCATCTTGGAGATTATGGGATAATGGAGAGACCAATAAGCAATAGAAAACTGGGAACTAGCTCTGCATCACCTCCCATTGACAACCTGCCTCGCTCAACTACGCATATTTTTTTTCTTATAGCTGTGTTCCCGAGAGAGATCATAGGTATATTATGTATGAAATTTTGTGAAAAGTGGCCACCAAGTGGCCTTATTTTACTTTTTGGAGGTGATATGTCATGCTATAAGCACTTTTCCATGTATTTTCCTTTTCCAAACCATGAAATAGAAATGTATGCATTTTTTCTTTGGAAAAACAAAATAAATTAAAATTTGCATACCATTCACCCTATCAAATTCTTGTCAGTCCAAAAGTTGCAAAAAATTAGATACCATTCACCTTAAAATAGCCCTTGGATCATACACACATATTTCAAGGCCCATCAAACACATATATGTCAATGTAGGCAAAAATAAGAAAGCAAAGTGCCATCACCCAAACAATCTACTAGAAGCACATATCTCAATAAAGTTGCAAACAATTTAAAAACAAACTACCATCACATGTCCAAAATCCTTTATAGATATTAATTAATGTTAATGTCGTTTAGTGAAAGCACTGAAAGGAAATGCCAAAAATACGATTGAGGACTCAATTGACAATAATAACCAAGTGGAATTTAACTGTTGTAGACCCCATGCGTATGGCCAAAACATAAATACTTCCAAAAAGACTCTGATGGCACATTTGAACTACAGACTCTGATTTATATGTCCAATTTAAAAAATAGGAAAGCCAACCACCACATAAACATTCAAAATAAAATTCACTTCATGTGCTAAACGTTGCTCTTGTGTAAATCTGTTGACTTGAGTGAGCAGAAACCATCCTAACTGAAGCTCGTGCCATCAAATCTTGATATCCTTTCTAGCAAGAGAACCATTAATCTAAAAATTCAAGGAAAATGTTAACATTAGTGAGAAGAACCATATACTTATCCACAAAACATATTCATGAAAAAGGAACCACCTCTTCTTGTTTTTCATGATTAAATGGACCAACTTCAGAGGGACCAAATTAACGTTTGAATGAAACACAACTACAAAAGGATGAATGTCTAGTGAAAGAAACTTACACCAAAAAGCAGGTAGCAAAAAAAGGTTGAGTTATCCCGAACATTCACCATTTGAACTATTCACTAGACCTAAAACCAAAAAGTACAAAATTAACATCATATTCATACAAGCAAATCAACGAAAATACAACCAATACTTATTTATAAATGATCCAACATATGGAAATACATAAGGAAAGAGAAAGTAGAATGTTTTGAAAATCTACCTTGTTCAATTTTTCACAAAATCTTAAAAAAAAAAAAAAACAAAAAACAAAAACAACAACAACAACAACTTTGTAATCACATTCTTCTAATTTGTATGTATCATTCATAGCATTGTATGATAAGTTTGTGATTACTTAAATAAATTCAAGTTGTACAAAATCATGATCTGTCAAATCATACTTATACATGTGTTACCTCTTTATTCTACTATATCAACATAATTGAAGCTCGATGCCTGCTAATCTATCCAAAAGGTCAATGTCATTATGGTAATCAAACACCCTATTACCATCCTTCTTCCTTATTCTTTGAACCCTTCCAATGTACCATGTTCCACAAGAAACACCTTGTTTTGTACTTTGAGGAACACCTTTTCTTGCAGTACGTTCAGTGGGGGGAATTGAGTTGCTTTTAAACAACACCCCACAATCTGATCCAATTCCAAAGCCAATTGAAACACCCTTTTGTGGAGCCTTATCATCTCGCCTAAAGTAGACTCCATTTCTCACTTTTGTCAACCTATCTTTGGATAATGTCAGATTTCCATTCAACTGACTAACCAAAAATGCTTTAAACATATCCTTACCATTAAGATCCACCAGTAGCTTTATCATTTTGCTTCCATTTTCATCAATGGAATCTAAAATTTCATCCAACTTGTGTCTCCACTCAATTTCCATTATTTTCAATTCACTTTCACTGTGTACCAATGATGATGAAGATTGGAATATAGAGTTGGAACAACTTGGTGGAGAAGCATCGACTACTTCATCCACAATTTGGAATGTTGGATAATATTGATCCTCTGTCCATGGTTTAACCCACCAAGAAGATTGACTGTAATTTTCTGCTTGCATTCCAAGAGTTGATAAAATGTCTTATGCATCCTTCAATCCAATCTTATGGGTTTCTACAATTTTAGCGTCATTGGATATTGAATCATATTGTGACAATATGTCAATGTTTTGTATTGTTTCTTGGTGCAACCTATTCCAAATGCTTTCTTGCTTCTTATGATATTTATTAAAATGAAGCCCTTGGGGATTTGATTCTTCTTCAACAACTATATTAAGGGTTCCAACAACATGGAGCAAGTCAGTGAAATCATAGGCCCTCTCCACTCCAAGCATCCCACCAACTTTACTAAAGAAGTTCTCACATACATCTAACCCAGTCAGGTGCAAAACACATGGAAAGTTAGAGTAATGATCTTGAAACAATCTCATCAACAAAACTACAAAACGACAAGAAATTTCACATCTTGTTATGCTTCTCTATTGATGAAATTTATGTTGACATTAGTATGAGATTGTTTATGTACCCAAAATAACCATAATGTGAAGAAATGATGAAATCGTGAAGCATTTCACACCCTTTCCCAAAGTCTCAAACTATGAGACATAAAGATGTCAATGTAGTCAGCAACAATCATTAGATAAATCTTTGTAGCTAGTGTTCTCTCTAACTTTCCACCTGGTGTACTTCTCAACTCTTTCAAACACCTTTGAACATGCCTTGAAGCAATGCATTGTGTGGATCCCCAATTTTGTCAATCCATCCTCTCTATATCTTCACACTTCAGCTTGTGATCTTCCACTTTAAAAGTGTGATAAACCATTCTGACATGATGAAAACTTATGTAATCACTTCCTAAAACCAATTCTCGTCGACCGCTAAACAAAGGATTCACTAGCTTTTTGCCGTTGTGGATGTAATCTTGGTCATGCAATCCTATTACATTGCAACCATTGTACAACCCGGTTAGCCTCCGCCCTTCCCAAGGAATTCGATATCGAAGAACTGATGTTGAAGAATAATCCTTCAACATAAGTTGTCTTCTTCTGCTATCCCCATCCGAAGAATGACCAACAATAGGTCCCAAATTATTTTCCACGTGTTTGGTCCACATAGATTCTACCTTTTCCTGTTATTGATAAACAAAATTTTCATTGAACCTATTGCATGTTGGATGCACAACCACAACCAAACAAGGAAGCTTTTCATGTAAAGGGTTTGAAATAATTACACTTGCATAATGGCCAATAACATTTTTCTTAAAAGAATCTTTTATAATCTCATTGCTTACATCTCTGTCACCAACTCTCACCAAGCAATGTGATTGGCATTGATGTTCTTCTTTCGTACCACAAAACCCCACCAATGTATCCCTTTTTGCTATCGACCTAACATATTTTTTCACAACTGTTTCATCTTCAATGAGAAATACAGGAATTGGGCCATCTATACCATGCTTGGATTTATAAGAAGCATAAACTTTTCCAACTGCCTCAAAAATATGCTCGTGCTCCCCTAGTATATATGCTAACGAATTTCTAACTTTCCTTAAAGTTGTAGATATTGAAGGACCATCCAAATTCAAGCTAATAAAGTTATGTAATCTAGGACCTCCCAATAACTTGATCATCTCTTAAAGGGATTTTGTGGATGTACTATACCTTCTCCCTGCTTTTGCATGCATCAAGCTATGAAAAATATCCTTGACAAATTACTAAATTGCATCTTTACCTTGTAATTTTCCTTGCTTATGTGCCTCACACACATCGTTGCAAAACCTAAAGACATCCTTCCTTTTTATCGATTCAAAAAACTTTTCCTTTAGGGATCTCATTCTAATAGAAAGTGTAGCAACCTTTGTCCTCTCCCACCAAAGAGATCACATTTTTGATCTATGGTTAGCATTTGTAACCCTTGCAACATTCTTTAGTTCATTTTGAGTCAAATAGTCGAGTCTTCTACCTTTTCCTGTATCTCGTTCACTTATTTTATTGGTGCACATTGATTCACAATATAATCACATCCTAAAGTCATCACATTCTAGAACCAACTTACAAAAGTTTCATGTCAATGAATCAAATGGGATCCCTGTTTCAGAAGCCCTCTAGCAAAGAATATGCCTATATGTACCATCAATACGACATTCAATACCCTCATAACATAAAGTGATCTTGGTATGCTTCTCTATGGCCCATAATTTTCCACCCCTTTGATCATCCATTAGGACCTTTGTCTCCAATATCTCCCCATTTCTATCAATATAAGGATACCAATACCCCCAACATTGTAGTAACAAAGGAGATAATTGCGCTGTAATAAGCTGACAACAAACAAATAAATTTGAAGTAAGAGAAATAAAATAATATACAAATTCATATTCAAGTTTAGTCTAAGCTATTAATTTACACACCTGAAGTAGAAGGATCTGCACTTGTAGAGCCCCTATGTAATACTGATGGTGATAATGGGACCAAGAACCTAGTCAAACTTTGTTGGGACTTATCATTAGTAGGCTTCTTGGGTCTCCCAACCATGCCACTCCTCAGCCCAATCTCCTCATGTGAACCCTCATTTGTAGTAGTAGCAATGTGCTTCTTTGATTTCATGTGTTAATTTAGAGAACTGACAATATTATCACTTGTCGGCACTAAAAAAAACCATTTATTGTGTCGTGTACATTCCACTTTCACTTTTTCATGTCCTCATAATCTGCAAGTGGTGCTTCCAGCACCTTGAACAAATTAGGCTCTTATGTCTAGTTGAAATCATATAGAAGTTTGATTGCTTGATCAATATGAAATTTATCTCCAACCATGAATGTCTATTGTGCTTCGTTACATGAAGGAATTTCACTACCATATGGCATTGATAGGCATTGTTGATCAACCCCTGTTTCCATATGATGGTTTTTGAAGTTGCGTGTTGTTCACGCTACCAAGGGTACATCACGTGTTCCATAATCAATGCCACAAATTTCACAATGGATCTTTATTTTAGATTCTCCCTTTTCTGAATATACTTTGAGAGTAGTTTTCTCATTGACAAACTCTTCCATTAAAATTTTAACTCTTTTTTCCCAAGATGCCAATACACTAGGATCAACAACTATGGCTTGTTCTATTGACAAAGACATATTTTCAACTCTTGGTTGTTTATGCATAGGTGTTGGCTTGAGGGGGCCTGACCCAGGTTTAGCGTTAGTTAGCCAAACAATTCCCTACACTACAGGCCCTTTCGGCTTCAGCCCACGAGGTGCGGACTGAAGTCTCACCCGAAGTAGTATGGAGGGATGTTGGAACCAAGTTTCCCCACCCTTGAGGTGGTTGTGATGTCAGTTTATTATGGCTATACCTGCCTTCGCACAGGTTGCTTAGCTCTTTGTTCCACCCTTTAATACCTTCGCAGAAGAGTACAATTGGCTTTTGCGCAGTCCTATCCCGTGGCTCAGGGACTTTTGCGTTGCTAAAGCATCAAACCGTGATATCTCCAAACTAGGCTAAGTGTCTTACTTATCTTATTAACCAATCTTACTTAGCTTCGCGTAAACAAACGTTCTTACTTGCATTCATTTAACCAACATATTTACATACATTCGTGCGCCATATAAGCATTATAAGTGAAATTCATACCCAACATAACAAGATGCATAAACATGAATTAAAGACACAGAAATTGTAGAATAATTCTCTTTATTGATAATTCCGGACGATTACATACTCAAACCGCCTTACGCACTTAGCTGCAGGGGTCCACACACTCAACTGTGAACTTCTAGGCCTCTGCGCACTCAGCTGCGGACTTCTAGGCCTCTGTGCACTCAACTGCAGAGCCTCTACCTATGCTATGACACAAACTTAGACTTCTACTTCAGAGCTATCTCTCATACATCATATCTTCATGTGTCTCCTCCAACTACTTAGAACTTAGCTCTTTTTATGCAATCCCATGGTCCGTGGACCATGGGTAGATCTTTTACAGCTGACATTACATTTCCAAAATAAGGGTGGACAACCCTATGACTCTTTAACAAGTACACACTCCACGACCACAAAATGCGAAGTCTTTACACTTGGATTACAAGATTTGACAAAAATTTGGACTTTTAGCCCCAAAACTGCCCTTGGGGGATCCAACGCCCAACAGGCCCCCAACAAAAACATCGTGACTCACCCTCGAGTCACTCTGCAGGCACATATATCTTAGCGCGAAGACCTCCTAGCTGTATCTGGATGATCGCAACCTCAACAACGCACTGAGTGGCCGCCTGTTGGACTTCTTCCACTCTTTGATCAGTGACTGTCACTAAACTACTACCCTGAATCTTTTGCTGAGTTGCCTGCAGTGTTGCAAGCTTTCCTTCAATGGAAGATGTGATCAGATATGCCTCGTCTATCCATGGTTGTAGGCACGCTTTTAGGACCACAAATTTGTGTCGAGCGACATCCACCCGTTCCTTAAGCGCCTTTGCCTTCTACATCCATGCGAGCCTCTGTGTAAGGGCGACTATCTGCACGGTCCCTTTGAACTCGTCATATCTTTGTTGTAGCTCACATGTCTCTATCTCCAGGTGCTCTACATTTGGGTCCTCCTATAGGGTGGTCAGGACCTTGAATGATTGTTCAAAAAGTCGAGTGTAGTCTACTACTACACTATCGATTGCCGCTATTGTTGTTTTAACGGTAGTGGTATGTTGTTCCCGGACTTCTGGCAGAGTTGAAGGCTAAGCCCTCAACTGCAATTCTGTGATCTAGAGGTTCAGCTTCAGCTGAATCCTGGCCATTTCTGTCCGAGCGTCACGCACCCCTATGGCCAACTTGTGGACGCCCGTCTCAACCAGTTCTTATGCCTCAATGTCGAACTCTGGGATCATTTGACAGGCTTCCTCCAATACCTGCATGATTTTCTTGTTCTATTCTACTACCTCGTTGCGTTGCAGGCCCAACTGCTCGATATTGATGTGCTACTCACTCATCACCTGTAGAGCGGGACTCTCCCGGGCCCTAAGTTCTGTGGTGACCTCATCCTACAAGAGGTGGAGCATCTCTCGAGGGAGCGCGACCATATCCAATCCCACCCCTTTCAGGCTACTAACCGTGGGCTTGTCGGCCTCATTTTCTGTAGTAAGTGCCCCATCTGATAGCAGTATCACATTGGTCACCCTTGTGTGCAACATCTCCTCGGCAATTGAAGTGTTGATCGCAAGGTTGGTGGACACTCTGCTAGCCTGTGGAGTACGAACCTGCAACTCCTGCAGCTTTGTTCAGAGAGCCCCTAAGACCAATTGCTGTTGCTCTTCGAACTGTTGGAGGGCCTCCATGGTGACATCCTTCACCGTTTCTCCAATATCATGCAGATCACCCTCAGTGAGGGTGATTGGGTCCAAGGATGTCTTTGAAGCCTTGGTTTTCTTCCGTGACGCTACCTTCTCTTATGGTCGCTAATGCTCGAGTTGGGTGGACGTTGTCTGTGGGTCCACGCCACCTTTTTCTGTCAACTCCTTTGTTCCTGTCTCATCCCTGGGTGAAGGTGGCTTCTATCCTTCGCGCTCTTCTCCTCCTATCTTCTGCTATTCTGTCAATTTCACGATGTCGCGCGTTTCTTGGGCCTTAGCCTTTGCTTCCTCCTTTCTACGCTTCTCAGCTAGTTGCGCCATTCGGAGCTTTGTTTCT
The DNA here is from genome assembly GCA_000404065.3 of Pinus taeda. NCBI lineage: Eukaryota > Viridiplantae > Streptophyta > Pinopsida > Pinales > Pinaceae > Pinus > Pinus taeda. The sequence goes on along the minus strand of APFE031447998.1, from coordinate 48,182 downwards.
TCCTTCTTACGCTGCACGATGGACTTTTCCATTTCCATCACAGAGCTTGCTGGAGCGTGCCACTCCAGTGGCCAAGACTTAAGGACTACAAAGATAACATCATCAATTGCAAGATATGGTAAGTTATGCCATGTCTTTGTGGGTTCCTTCCATGCCCTAATAAAGACATGGTGGAAATCCGCTTTGAACTCTGCAAACTAGCATATACTGTGGGAAACAATCATTGCTTGCGATTGATCCCCATTCGGATACTCATCCCCATCAAGATCCAAAAGACATTGCTTTCTTTTATGCGCTACACATCCTTGGTCGGCCACAGCGAAGCATACTTCGCTACCTCAGGAAGGTCTGGTGCGATTGAAGGGAATTGGCTGTCTTATGGCAGCTCCCGTGCCACCAGCGCAATCGACAACAAGAGCCATGCATAGTGGAACGTCTTGCCCTACTCTTGTGCCTTGCGAAAGTTCTCAAGGAACTCGCCACATAGATAATTCACCCAGTTAAACTAGACTCCTTCAGTGCATTGGGCTGCTAGTGCAATCATAGGCACAGGCACCTCATTCGTGCGACACTTTTGCATTACCTTCCCTGCTAATATTTGTGTTGCTATCTTAAATGCAAGGTTATTAATGCTGGAGATGGCATATCCCCGCTTCTTCTTCTCCAACTTAAATTTCTTCTTCATAGCTTCCGCGAGGGCCAACTCGCCACCTTTTCCTTCTGATATACTGGCTAGATCCTCCCCTGAGTAAGGTAGCCATGTGATATGATGGATCAAGTGGTCAATGATGGGAATGGGCTCCTCCAGCCACAAACATCCATCATGCACCAAGCAGAGCAGCTCCCTAATGACGAAGATGGTCATTGGGGTGTCGTGGTAATGCAATACCCAGAGCAGGTCGAGTAACCCGACTTTCTCTGCACCCTTGAGCCATATTTGTGGATCCAATTCAATCGTTCCAGGAGTCACATAAATCCATCGGTGCATTAGCTGCTCAGTCGCTAAATGCAGGAATTTCTCGTGATCTGCAATGTCCCAATCTTCAAACTTTAGTATAGGAACCCACCCTAGGTGCGGCCCCTAAAAACTAATGTCATCCGAAAGTGACGGAGTTTGCAGGGAGCTTTTGCTCTTGTCTATGTCCTTCAACATTGGCTTTGCCCTTATGCAGAGGAACATATTTGGATAACTTGGTAATAGGGTCCGCACCCTGGGTTTCAACTTCCATTTGCAAATCTTCCTCATCCACCAGGATTTCTTCAGATTCTTCCTTGTCTACCTCTAGATTAATGGCCTTCCATTTTTCCTGTAAAGTGAGCTTGGTCCTCTGTGGATTTCTTGGTGAGACGTGCACTTAGATCATAGTTTGCTTATCCTTCTTTAGTCTCGGTGTTCTGGGTGGTTTAGGGAATTCAACTATCACTCCGACACTCTTTGGGGCAACCTCTACTACCTCAATTTCCTGCGCAGCTTCCTCGAGTGTCGACATCATTTTATTCAAGAGGTCCTTCATCTCCTTCGACAATCTCTCAAACGCTGAACTTTCTCTCAAAGCCTCAAAGTTCGCACGGTCCATACATACTTGATGCCGCAACAACTAAATTTTCAAAATGCCAAGTGTTTTTCGTTGGACAACCACTTGTAATTTATAGGGCCTTTTGAACTCAAATCCGAACATTCCCCCCACATTCAGCCCATTAATGCTAGATTGGCAGCAGATTTTCAAGAATATAATCCATAAAGTTCTCCTTAAATGCCTACCGCCCACTCCATTTGGCCACAAACCGACCATCAAATCATGAACAGTGACTTTAATGGTCACTTTTTGGTGGACCTGCGCACTATTTCCACGAGTAGCGCACTGCCTTCGTGCTATCGTGGACCCTGTGACACTTCATTGCTTTGTGCAATCCTGAAATCACGCAGCTCCCCAACCTGAGCAGTGTAGTTTATAGTCCTGTGCCTCTTTTCAATTGCCTGGAGTGCTAAGACTATTCTACTTTCATTTAGTCACATGGCCGAATCGTCGATGTATGGCTTCAAGTGACTTCCATTCACCTTTCCTGGAAAGGGTTCTCTATTTAACTTGACTAGCTGTACCGCACCTCCGTCGGTAATCTCCTTAATAACATAAGGCCCTAACTAGTGCATGCTGAACTTTCCAAGAAATTTATCAAACTTACTATCGTACAACAAAACCAGATTGTTTACCTTGAATGTGCGCAGCTTGATGTGTTGATCGTGCCATGCTTTTTCACGCTGCTTTTGGAAATCTTTCCAAAAATCTTTCTTCCTCGATTTAATCGAATGGCATGAGCCTCTCTTCCAAGGCTCCACGATCCATCATTCGTATGAGCGCTGTTATGCACAGACTAGGCACGATGTATTCCATAGACATTATGGCTTCCACACCATAGACAAGCCTAAAAGGGGCTTGTCTCGTCAGCCTTTTGCATGTTGTTTGATAAGTCCACAATACTACAGGTATGCATAGGTGCCAATCACTTCGCTAAGCATTGCAAACTTTGGTTAGTGCATTTTCAAGCACTGTGTTGAATGCCTCCACTGTCCCGTTAGCCTGTGGGTGATAAGGTGTGCTCTTTAGTTGATACACCTGAAATTCCTCCGTTAATGAGTTGATTGTCTCATTCAAGAAGTGCATACCACGATCACTCATCAAGATTCTTGGATATCCAAATTGCGTTAGTACATGTTCAAATAGGAACTTCACGGCCATTATACCCATGAAATCCTTCACTAGCTGCACTTCTGCCCAACAAGTCAAGTACTTCATCGTAGTAATAATGTACCTCACTCCTGTCTTCCCTTGTGGCTGAATGGATCCTACAAAATATATTGCCCACTTTTCGAAGGGTTGCAACGTCATTTGTGGATTCAAAGGCATTTCATCCCTTCACGATGGCCAACCTATTCTTTGACATACATCACACACCTTGCAATATGCTTTTGAATCCTGATGAAGGGTTGGCCACCACAACCCGGTGCGTAGAATCTTCTGCGCGGTTGCTCTCCCTACATAATTTCCTCTTGTGGCGCCCCCATGAGCGTCCACGAGGATGTTTCTTCGTTCAAACTCAGGTACATACCATCACAATATCTCATTAGTCCCCATTGTGTATAGATGTCTAGCAATGACAGAGAAATATGTCGCGCACACCACAAATTCCTTCTTTTATTGGACAGAGTATCCTTCCGGTGCAGTCCCTGTTGTTAGGAAGTGTATTATATCTTGAAAATGACCATCCGCGACGTGCACAACAAAGAGCTGCACGTCAGGTAATCGTTCTTCCAAGCTAGGAGGTTCCTCCCATATTTCAATGCGTGACAAATGATCTGATCCCGCGTTCAATCGTCCAGGCTTCACAACAAATTCAAAATTGTACTCTTGGAACAAGAAGAGCCATCTGTAGATTCACCCCCCCAACACATTCTTATTGACTAGGTACTTCAGCGCGGAGTGATCCGTATACATCTTAAAGTGGCCTCCTAGCAAGTAGTGTCGGTACTTCTGGAGCGCATACACCATAGCTAGCCCCTCACGTTCAGTGGTAGAGTAGTTCTTTTCTACTTTGGATAATTTGCAGCTTGCAAATGTGATAGGGTGGTCCAAGCCTTCTCCGCGATCCAGTGTTAGTACTGCCCCCAACACTATACATGACGCGTCGACATGTACATGAAACTCTTTCTTCCAGTTCGGAAGACTAGAATCGACGTGGTAACCATCTTTTCTTTCAATATATTTAAGATTTTCTTAAATTCATTGTTCCAGTAGAACGTGACATCCTTCTTCAACAATTTTTCCATTGGTGTGGTGATCTGGGCATAGCTTTTGATAAACTTTCTGTAATATCCCATATGTCGCAAAGCAGTGTGCAATTGTTTTGCACTCCTCGGTGCTTCCAAGTTCAGAATCACCGTGATCTTCATAGGGTCTACCATCAGCCCTCGTTTGCAAACCACATGCCCCAATAGGTCCCCAAAAGGAACGTAGAACAGACACTTCTTGAGGTTGAGCACGATCTGGTATCTTCGAAGGTATCCAGCATCAAGTGCAAGCTCTCTACATGGTGCTTAGCCAACCCAAATACAATTGAGTCATCAAAATATACCTCCAGGAACTTGTGAATAAATTCCTTGAATGCCGCAACAACCACACGTGAAAAGATTGCAGGCGCATTCTTCAATCCAAATGGCATTACAGTATATTGAAAGCAACCCCACTCAGTTGTGAAGGTTGTCTTATTCCTATCCTCCGGCACGATTTTGATTTGGTGGTACCCAGAGAACCCATCAATGAAGGAATAACTTCCTGACCACCTACATTGTCCAACACTTCATCCATGAATGGAGTCAGGAAAGGATCATGCACACAAACATCATTCATTTTTCTGAGATCCACACATATCCTTATCTCATCCTTCTGCTTCTTCTCTTGCAGCACCATTGGGCTTACCCAATCAATCTCTTCCATAGACTCAATGATGCCTGTTGCTAGCATATTGTCTAGCTCTAAGTGGACCTTCTCCTCGTATTTTAGATTTAGGCGGTAAGGCCTCTTCTTAATTGGCTTTGCGTCGGGTTTTAATGTGATCTTCATCACTCCTAAATCTTTGGTTATTCCTTTTAAATCAGTAAACTTGGTATAAGTCCTGATATTCGCGGAGTAATTCAACAACCTTATCCATTGCTGCATCGTCCTAGTAGTCTTTAACCTTCGCGAATTTGGGTTCTACCTCCATACCATTGTTCACTTGTTTAGTTTTCATTGGCATGGTTATATCAGGATTCTCAATCTGCAGTCCTTGAACCTTGCAGTGGCCTTCTATTTATGGAATGCTATTTTTTCGTAGATCCTCATCCTCCTCTTCAGCAATTACATTAGAACATTCCAGTGCGTGACTTAGCTGAGTAGCCCATTCAGGCTGAATCAGGTCTAAAGGATCCTGTGGTGTCCTAAATATGGCTGCTTTCACCTCTTGCAGTGCTTCATCAATATTGTCAAACCCATCCTCAAAAATTATTGTCATCATGAATCCTTCGCGCAGGATATCCCACTCGCCTGTCCCATGTCGGAGCTCCGTTTCTATATACCAATGCATTGGGATAACATCCAGGGTATGACAGAATAGGTGCACCCACTCAGGTTGTGTCTTTTCTCCATAAGCTTGTGTCCATTTGGCCAGATGTGCGCGTGGATCATTCTGTCCATCGTACTTGTCGGTTAGTCGCATCTTAGGCTTCCCAAATTGTGCTCTCATCATCCTTCTATATTCGCGCCAATCATCAAAGATTCCCTTGTGCGTACCCCACCATCTTGCGTACGTAACGCACAATGCCCAGTCCAAGGCCTGGAACTGTTGTTTTTCTGGAACCTCCCTTTCAAATGCATCCAAAAAGACATCTACCTCATTTAGACCATCATATCTAGGTAGATTTCTTTCCTCTAATGACACACAACACAACGACTAGGTCATCATGTTGCAATTCAGCGTAGTTACTTCATGTAACCGATTTTTCTAGCATTCTATTTCTTCGTCGGAGTCTGAAGTGCAGGAACTCTCGTGATCCCACGTAATCTTTCCATCCGCAATGGGATTCACCCAATCTTGGTATCGCATTGTTATCTTATAGATGTAGTTCAGATCATCATCACTCTCATAATCGTGGACTAGTTTTGTATAACGCGATCCCTCAGCAAGATCGAGGGGTATTATTATGTGTAGTGACTTCTTCTCAAAGATCATCTTTCACTTCTTCAAATTGATTACCACGTTCATATCAGTAGCCTAGTCAATTCCCAGGAGCACAGGGTAGGGATTTCTATCATCTACTATCTCTATTACTTCAAAATTTGCCAGCGCGCTTGCTCCCTAAATATCCATGGTCACCCCCTGTCGCCGCCCCATGGGTATGATTTTCTGCTGATTCGATATCCTTATCTGAATTGGAGACCATTGCAGCATAGGTCTCCCCATTCGTTCCCAAATCTGCTTCAGTAGGACATTCGCATCTGACCCGAGGTCCAAAATGACCTGATCCATTTCATACTCTCCTATTTGTATGGTCAGTTTCATCTCCTGTCCCATCCTTGTTTTATACTTCCAAATCTTTCGCACTATGCGCAACTCACCTATTATGGTTCCAACACATCTATTGATGAGTTGTTGTAACCCTTTTACAACCTTACTGTCGCATAGTAACTTCATACAGGTTTCTAGGAAAGTTGTGAGCATAGAGGGGTCCATCTCCGACTCAGGCTTGTCCTTGCTTCTCGAAGTGGAGGCCTCAGCGAAGCTCTTCTTAGCTTCCATGAAGGCTTCATGAGCACATTCCAAATCGAACTCAGCCTCTTTCGTCAGGGCTTTGCGAACCCAGGTACTATCATTTGGCTATTTCCCGTTGTCATCTCCCATCATGATTCCACTATGGAGCACTATATTTATGTTCGGATCTTCCTCCCGCGGCTCAAACCTCATCATCTGCAGGTTCTGAGTCGGGGGAGGTGGTAGCACTCCTTTGTCATGTATCCTAGCTATCAGCATAGGAAATTCTTCCGTTTCATGATCAATTAACATGCAATACTTGCATGAAGAATGCGTTGGATTAATTCAATCGTAGGCATAATGTCATGTTCCTCCACAATTTTAGAAAATCAACTGTCCTTGACCTCTTCCTGGTTCTCCTCCTCCTCAGCCTCATTCGTGCCCTTGAAATACTGTCAGTGCCATCCCTGCATTCTAGTCAAGGGCCGTGTTTCTTCCTGAACCTTATAGGCAGGAGTTATATCCATCATCAATTCATAGCTCATGCAAGTACACTCATCATGTCCTACTGACTTACAAAAGTTGCAGATCAACTGTTGTAGTGCTTGTACATACTTCTGTAACAAGTGGCAGTTATCCGTGGCATGTTTTTCGGATACCTGACAGATAGCGCACCATAAGGCAGGCGCCGCACTAGGTCCTGCTTGAGCTTCCGGCCTTAAAGGCATCGGTCCTCCTCTTGCAAGGTAATTTTTAAAGACCGAGCAATGGTATTTGTCATGACCCTGACTCTTACATTTCAAGCACCATACCTCCTTGCGTACCTTTGGCCAAATTGTCCTATTCTGCTTCAGACTTTGCATCTCAAGGCATAGATTCTTAAGCTGCACATGGATCTGTTGGACTCCTAGATTAGGATCCTACATCAAAGTCTCATGTAGTCTCATGGTAATCTCCAAGGCCTCTACCTGATTTTTTATCTTCTGCTGTTAAAGTGCACTCCTTAAGTATGGTAGTAGCGAAGCCACAAACCACTCACGATGTTGTCCATCTGTCAAATTCATGTTGGCTTCATGAATCATACATTTCAGCCTCTGATCTAGTTCCCAAGATGTCTCGCCTAGTTGCATCACGATCTCTTTGAATCCCACAATTGACTGCGCCTCAGATTTAGGCTGCTAAATTCCCTATTTAGTGCTGCTTGGATGTCTGCTACTCTATCATTCAGGTTATCATTAGAGTACTTAATATACTAGGTTAGCGTGCGATCTTGTAGAGCACTAACCAATGTCGCCTTCTTTATGTGATCATCTATAAAACCTTGAGCTTCCCATACAACCCTCACAACGAACCAGAATTGGTCTGAGTCCTCATTTCCCAAGCCTTTGAACAAAGGAAACTTCACTGTATTTTCCATACTGAATCGTGGTGGAGGTGGAGGTGGTATGGGTGAAGTTGGAGGTGATGGCGGTGAAGTTGGAGGTGGTGTGGGTGGAGGTGGTATTTGCAGGAATCCTTGCCTTATTAACTGAATAGCGCTTCATGGAGAAACCTTCGATATTCCTTCTTCGTCCTTTTGCGAAGGTGAAATCAAGGGGCTATGCTCTAGACCCTTATTTCCTTCGTTTCTATAAATTTTTCTGCTACGTGTAGTTCCAAACATCAAGGTAGCTGCATAACCAATCCTATCTGCTAGCTTCACGATCCAATCATATAAGTCAGAAGGAAAGGAGGAGAAAAATATTTCATGGATCTTTGTATACAGGTATCGGTCCAACCACTGTTCTTTTGACAGTCAGGGGTTTCTATTTTCTTGTGCCGCAAACTCGTGAATCCTTTTGTCCAACTAGCCTTCGATTTCTTTCTTAGTTGGACTCTAGTGATACGACATCACACATCTCTTATGCAGATTCCATTCCCGGCAATGGAACCATTTTTTGGCTTGAGGGGACCTGACCCAGGTTCAATGTTAGTTAGCCAAACAAATCCCTACACCACTGGCCCTTTTAGCATTAGCTCGCAGGGTGCGAACTGAAGTCTCACCCGAAGAAGTATGAGGGGATGTTGGAACCAAGTTTCTGCACCCTTGAGATGGTTTTGATGTCGGTTTATTCCGGCTATACCTAACTTCGCGTAGGTTGGTGAGCCCTTTGTTCCACCCTTTAGTACCTTCGTGGAAGGGTACAATTAGCTTTCGCGCAGCCCTATCCTGCGGCTCAGGGACTTCGCTGCTAGGGCAGCGAACTGCGATATCTCCAAACTAGGCTAAGTGTCTTACTTATCTTATTAACCAATCTTAGTTAGCTTTGCATAAACATACGTTCTTACTTGCATTCATTTAACCAACACATTTACATACATTCACGCGCCATATAAGCACTATAAGTGAAATTCATACCCAACATAACAAGATGCATAAACAGGAATTAAAGACGCAAAAATTGTAGAATACTTATCTTTATTGATAATTTCGGACGATTACAGACTCGACCCTCCTTGCGCACTCAGCTGCAAGGGTCTACACACTCACCTATGGACTTCTAGGCCTCTGCGCACTCAGCTGCAGAGCCTCTACCAACGCTACAACCCAAACTTAGACTTCTAGTTTAGGGCTATCTCTCATACATCATATCTTCATGTGTCTCCTCCAACTACTTAGAGATTAGTGATCTTTTACAGCTGACATTACATTTCCAAAATAAGGGTAGACAACCCTATGACTCTTTAACACCTACGTGCTCCGCGACCACAAAATGCAGAGTCTTTACACTTGGATTACAAAATTTGACCAAAATATGGGCTTTTAGCCCCAAAACTACCCTTGGGGGATCTCACGCCCAACAATAGGTCCCTCCACATTCACTTCATTGTTTTCAAAGATTGGTATTGTTTCCACTACATTTGAACACTCTTCTTCCACATCAAATGTGTCTAGTTTCCTCTTGATGCCTAAAAGTGTTGTATAAAATCTTCATTTTTTCTCTTGCTTTGTATTTAAGCATGTTCCATCATGGATAAAATCAAAAGGGTATCCAACGATTTCATCATCCACAATTTCATCACGAATTTTAGGAAATGTACAACCTTCTCGACACTTGACCATGCCAATGATAGAATTCTCTTTACCAGTAGAAATTTTATAAAACAACTCCACCTTTTTTTGCACATAAATAAATGAAAAAGTAAGTAAAATTCCACATGCATATTGGTTATTATAAACAAAGAGCAAGGAAGCAACGTATGAAATTTCAATTCAAAGCTCCAAAAAACATGAAGAAATATTACTATTTGGATGAAACACCTTGATTCAAACTGTACTATCAGTGGATTCCTCAAATGGAACTGAAACCAGAAATAAAACATATTACTGAAACAGATTTGAGAGTTGATTTATTGCTGCACCAGAACGTGGTAAAACATTGTATAACTATTTTAATTCATAATATTAACATGATTTCTAACCAGAATTTCAAATGATTTTCTAAAAATGCCCATTATTAAGTTAGATAGGCCAAACATCTATGCATCTTGAAATTGTTTCAACCATGTAAATACCTATTAAAATTTGCAATTAGGGCCAAATTCCACTTTCAATAGCTCATATGGGGAAGATTATTGTAGCATTATTGCAGCTCCTATGGCAACCAAGTCTTAGCTAGCCATGGTGCTCAAAGAACTATTTGGAGGAAGTTTAACTCCTATGGTGTACTAAACATTTTCAACATATTTCAAAATTTGTATCAAGAAAAAAGGATTTGTGAAAATTTGATGATATACTTTGGATTTCTAAAATATTTCAAAATCCAAATTTGAAAAAGAGAATTTTTGAAAAATTGATGGTGTAATTGAAAGTTCTCAAATATTTCAGAATCTGCACTTGCTAAGATAAATGCCTTCTCCAAAATTTAAAACTATATTTGGAGCAGCTGAGATTTCTTTGAAACAAGAACATGATTGTGGTTGATGCCAGGTAACTAAAGGGAGAAAGAATTTGCTTCGCATCTTCTTCATACAAATTCATGAAGGGAAGGGATAGAGGGGCTCTCTACCATTTTCTTGAGTGGGTGGAGTATTCCCAACAATCTTGATTATTGTCCACATCACCTGCAATCAACCATGGACTGTTGTTCCATTCCTCGTGGAGGGTGCCCAATTTCCAGATATAGTCTGCTAGCACACATGTCAAAATCTCTTCAATCAAATAGTTCGACAACTCAAAAACCTATGAGAGAGCCTCCACCATTTTCAAAGCTCAAAAGTGAAGTTGTACGAGATAAATGTGCTTGTAATTTTATATTAAAGACATTCAATTGCTGCTCTCTTCTTGGACTCTACAAAATGTTTAATTTTTACAGAGAGTCCTTGAGATTATGCTGGATAAGTAAAGTGTTAGGTAAGCATAAATGGATTCAAATATAATATAATCTTACGTGACTTTCAGTTTTTTAGTTTTATTTTTTTAAGAGGTCTTTGGGATTCTCAAAGACTATTCAAGTTCATTTGTGACTTTTCATATTCCTATGTAAATTTTCCATAATGTTTAAATATCAGGTTTCAAACCCTTTTTCTTTTAAGGTGTATGAGAGTGAAAAAAACATAGTTGAAACATGTAAATAGATAGTATCCAATAGTTAAATATACTCTAGGAATAAATATATTCTAGGAATATGATGTTTTAAGGAATATCACAAACAAATTGTAGAAGAAGCCAAATTGTTTTGATGAATGGTTGTTTAAGGTTAACTAGCAACTTTAGAATTTAACTTGAAATAATTCTTAGAATAATTACAAATATAGCTATAAATTGATGTCTTATGCGAAAAAGAAAGCACAATTTTTTGTCTATCAGAAGTTGTGAGTCTTCTATTGAATGGTGATTTAAAGAATTCCACAAACCAAATTGTGCTCAAGATTCTAGGATTTGGCTACCAACTCTAGTTCTAGCTATGGCCATTCATAAAGAAAGTGATCCATTCAAGGTGAATATTTACCCTTGTAGGGGTTTTATGATTGGAAAGTCTATATGAAGGATGGTTATGCTTTCTACAATACTCACAAGAATGAATAACGAAACATTGATCTTTCATGTGGCCATTTCGATGACAATATTGGAATTTAGGAATGATGCAAAAGTGGAGTGGGTAAAGATGAGATTTCTTGAAAGAACCCAATACTCTTGATCTAGATTGGCTTGGAGTAGTCTAAAATGTTAAATATCACTTTATTTTCATATCCAAGAGTCAATTCTACACATGTTGCTAACGAATTCTTCCCAAGATATGACGATGACATTGGGAAGAGTGAGGTGAATTTTTATCTTTATTTGAATGTGCTCCTAAAGTGGCATCACTAATTTGATCATGCATTGGCTATTCATAGAATGTTTTCTCAAACTCAAACAAAGAATCATTCTAAATAAGTACTAGTTTATAATGTTGATTCTTCTAATATAATTCATCTCGTTCAAGCTATAACTCAAGATGGAGAAATTCAATTTTGTTCAATAAATATTGTAAACAATTTAGGACATATATAAAAGTTGCTTTGTTGAGTGTGTTTGTGTTGTTGATAGTAGAGAGTATTAGAGTATTTAGTAACTCTAATAACTCATCAATTTGAGTCATTTTCTCAATAATTCGACATCAACAAGTGAAGGGTGTTGGCTTCTACCAAAAAGAACCTACTTACTGCAATTCAACTAGCAAGACAATTTGCAAATTACAACTCACGTTTGGCAGAATTACCTCTAACAGGTCACATAGTCTTCTCAAAGGCAATAATTTTCAACTTTGGGGTTATTGTTGGATCACCTTTCCTTGTCTCCACTCACAACTTTTTTGCTCCACAATCAAGCATGTCTAGAAACAAATTATGGGAATCTTAGAACTGTGATGGAAATAATAAAAGTCACTAAAGAATTTATGAGTGAAGATAATGAATCAATGCATTGAGGACCATTGTTCATTCAAATTTGATTGATTCTTGAACACAATTAGATACCAATATAGATGTGATTGAAAGCTAGGGCTTGCTTGGAACTTAAACGGTGGACATATTTAAGCTTATAGTTGATATTTTTACCTCTATAGAAGAAGAGATTGACTATGTGGAAGTTTTCATTAGTAGAAGCTACCAAAACTAGATCAACCACAAATCATTTGTACCCTGAATCTGCACCTAAATTTGGATGAGTTATTATTGGTTCATTAGCACTCGATATAGCAATGAAATAGGTTCCACCTTATGAATCAGGGAGTTCAATATTTTCTTCAAACAAATATTTCTCCCTAATCTAGGTCATTGTTGAATGACTATGGGTTATTTTTGTCTCCATCATCAATCAAACTTGATCAAATTGATTAAGCAATGGATCCAAGCTCTTATCAAACTAATAAGAACGTGACCAATAAGGATCCCTTTTCAAAGGAGTAGGTCTCTAAAACATATAAGAAAAACATGTCACACTTGGTCAACCGAATTTTATCAAAATTTGAGAAATTAGAATTAATGAAAATTTATGAGTTTTTTGCATATTCATCCTCCTAGGTTAACAATTCTTCTTTCAAATCTACTTTTCTTTTTCTTTTCCAATCTACAAAAGCTTTCTTATATTTCTTCTATTTCCAAAAAAGGGAGTACATATTAGAGAAGCAATTAATAACATACTATTATTCCATAAATTCTTGACTAGTGACCTAAAGGATCCAATTCAAGACATGAATGGTTGAATTTAAAAGGGTATTTAATATTATGATCTTCAAAATACAAAGTCAAGGAAAACAAAGAGGTAGTCTAAAAATCGTTCTGGACTAGTCCATGATCTATATCTTCCAAAATTGCAGCAAGATGGCCTACTTTCAGGAACTTATTCAATATATTAGCTATTACTTCTTCCCCAACCCTTCCATTTCTCCAATTTGATTCGAAAGAATTAGGGATAACATTAAGGAAATTTTGCTCTTTTAACATCTCTAAAAATTAGGTTATCAATGGGGATCATAATGGGACCTAATCTCTGAAGTTTCCCTAGTAGAGGTAGTGAAGTTCAGATCCCCTGCTAGAATAAGGGTCCAATCCATTAGAAAACTACTTGCTTGTATATGGTCCCAATAAACATTTATCTGTCCATAAGGCCCATAACAGTTGGCCAATTTTATAGGATGCAACAAACCCCTTAAAAAACCTTACATTATGATTCCTATTAAGGATGAAAAGGCCTGTAAATTTGCAGCCATGTGATCCTAGATGGAGAGTAGCCCTCTTTCCAATCTAGCATATATTTCTGAATATACATTCCATCTAGGGCATGGATTTTGAAAGACCTCTCTTTCTTTCTATCCCAAAACCATTATTTCTAGCATTAGAATTACATATAGTCCATGTAGATCAACCAATCCCTTAAGGGAGTTGAATTTGTGGGCTCCCACTAGCAATTAGAAATTACATCATATATTCATAAATTATAATCATATCATAGAAATGATGGATTTTCAGTTGAAAAAGAAGATTTCTATATACGTTGCACTCCAAACTCAATAAATGAGAGTACTAATATGCCAAATCTACACTTCAAACTCATTAAATGAGAGTGTCGTTATGATAGATCCACTCTACAAATGCATGTTGTTAGATTGTCACTATGACTATGCTAATGCTCTCCAAATCCTTTTTGCTATTAGAGAACTAAGGTCCCAACATCTGCATATTGCAAATAAAAATTGAAAGATAATGTTGAGAAGGTTTAGGTTTTGGTCTTTTAGCTTCATGTGGTTGTAGGATTGTCCTCCACCCTCTGTCGCACCATATTTCCTTACTTTTCCCATGCAACTTTGTTTCTTCAGTTATTATTTCCCTTTTTCCAACAAATGATCAATTTCCTGAGGGACAATAACTGCCTAATTTTGGTATCAACTTAGTCCTGGTTATTTCTAGATGAGGTTGCTGGACTTTGGGTAACTCCTCTAACCTTCAAAAAATTATCACTTTGCCGAAGATTTTTCTGTTCTTATGAATATTAAGGGATCGTGAGAGGTTATGGAAGTTGATCATAGCCCATCCCATTGAATCAAAACTCCTCCTCACTTTGCAAAGATACAAAAAAATAGCTTGACCAACCCATGGCCACAATCCAATGGTTCATCACTCTTCCACTTAAAAAATCCATGCAAATGGCAACATTGAAGGAAGAGTGTGGATCCTCCAGCTCCCTTGTAACTACTCTTTCTATTCAAACAAAGAATATTTCAGGAAATAGATTGGAGCGATACCTTAGAGACTGGAATTTGCAGAGGATGAGTAGGTAACAAAAGCATAAAAGAATTGGAGGTCTATAACTTGACTAATTTTTTTTTTTAGAATGTTAATTTGTCATGGTTCAGTGACTCTAACAATCAATAAAATGCAAATGTTGTTGATTGGCATCCACAACTTCAAAAATATTGCACAAATTTTGGGGAAAGCAAGAGAAAGGAAGCAGCCACTAGATTTTATTGGGTTCATTTTTTGTTGCAAGCCCCATGGCATTGCTATAGGGGGATGCAAGCACCTCCCAACTCTCTTGCATATTTCTAGTAGAATATGGAAACACCAATCAAAAAAACTGACAAAAAATAGAGCTATTAGGAAGCCATCCTTTGCGTTAAAGAATCTTAATGGACACATGGCCAAAATTATAGAGAATCCATGCTATGTTGTAACCTCAAGGGATATTAATGTAAGATTCCAAGTAGGAAATACTCCCAAGGGTCAAGGATTTTCTGAGTTTAATAGCTCTCTTCAGTGAGGAATTTTACCAAACATGAACATATTGTTGTAAGTGTATTATATTAATTAATTGGTACTTAATATAAACATACTGTGACGTACATATGAAGAGGCCAGCCTCATACCAGTGACTGATATTTCATACTATACTCAGGAAATTGACAAGATTCACTGGTAGAAATTTATAACAAATGATGAACTAGAAATAACATTGTCTTCACATTTAACAAAGCCAAAAATATATAACAGAGGAAATAAAGGGACC
>APFE031447998.1:24875-32204 GCA_000404065.3 Pinus taeda | reverse complement strand
GAGTAGAAAATATTTAATGACTTCAGTCCTTCCACTGCTTCACTTTGACACTTTGCTCTATTCAAGACATGCTACAAGCCTCCCACTCAAGGCTGATACAAATGCTCATAGAATCTGGTATACCTTTGCCTCTTATGAAACTCGTTCTTCAATTCCTGAGTGGATTGGTTATGGCCAGGAATAAATATATAACTCAAACTCCAACTCTGAAGGAAACTTGACTAGTTAGGGATCCCAAACATGGCCTCAACAAGATTAACATCATGGTTCTGCAAGCCCGAAATCCCATGACCTCTATTCCACTAAGAAAATCAACTCTTCAAAGCCCATAAATCGACACCATGGTTTTGTAGGCCCAATACACAGAGAAAACCCATGACCTCTATTCCACTAAGAAAACTGACTCTTCCAACCCTAGAACTTGGCCTCCGCCTACTATTTCCCTTACTCCGCCTATTTTTTTGCTCTGCTTGGCCAATTTACCAAATAAAAAATACCTTAAATACACATATTACTATATAATATATAAAAACCCTTTAAACCCCTATTATATAGGCAATATATTATTTTATGTTTTCCTCATTTTTTATGCTCCAATATGAACATACGTGATATCATATTGGTTTGTCAGTGAAGTCCCTGTGGGCGAGCTGGAGGTTGTTTGGCATAAATGAGGTCGAATTCCCCCAACTTGGCCTCTTGGTCTTATCCCTATGAGCTACCTCCTTGAGATGAGGGCCTAATCCTATCGTTGGATAGGTCCTAACTCCCTTTTCAAGCCTATATATTCATCCTCTCCCATTCCCAAATGGTTGATCTGGTTGGTCTATGCCTATTTGCACCCTTATGCTAAAATTGTGCCTATATGTTACTCATTTGACTTGGAGAAGGGGTGCTTGGAGAGCTTAGCTTGGACTTGGATATTCATTCAAGGAGAGCCTATCAAAATCAAGGTTTGGTTGTATTCTTCCCTTTATTTTCTATTAATATACAACTACTGGTTCATTTTCCCTAAATAGGTTTCTTTTGAATATGTTATTTTTATTTGCATGCCTTGTTGTGTCTTGAACTCTTGTGCAGGTGCATAAATGCTAAGAGTAGCAAGAAAGAGCCCATGACACAAGTGATTCGAGGTCTTCTACAAAGGAGATCGAGATAGCATCAGAATGAGGTAGGCCATCTTCTTCGTCTCTCTTTTCTTGATTGCAACTTAGGAAAGTGTCTAGTATATTGTCACTTCGGTTGCTAGACCCTCTCATTGGGCTAGAGGGATTGTATCTGTCCGCAAAGAGGATTTACCTAGACAAAAAAATGGTGACTCCACTGGGGAAGCTATAACCATTTCCATTGAAACTTTCACCTTGTTTTTGTGATGAGTTTGACCAACCGTCCAATCCCAGACTTATTTGCTTGTTTGTAACTATTTTCACTTTCTGGTAATTGCTTGGAGGTTCTTAATTTGTGCCGCTCTTGAAGATTTTTTTTTTTCTTTATCTTTCTCGACCATCATGGTTTTGTCCTTGGCAGTCGTGATGACGTCGTGGATATGTTGATTACAGTAGCGATGATCACTTATTTTATTTCAATAGGTGCAATGATATCAGAAGTTAAAGAAAATTAGGGTTTGTCTTCATGTTTTCAGTATTTTTCCTTCTATCAGTGGCTTACCTGTGTAATTTTAGTGTCCTTGTCTTGCTTTACATGTTTGTCTCATTACAATTGCCTCTTGATTTAGTTTATGTGTGTTTGGAGCTTGATTTTTGTTTCTATGGTTTCTAGGACTTTTAGGTCATCCTTCATTCACTCATTGGTCTTCTCTTTAGAGATCATTTACTTTTGTTCAAAGAGTCTTTTTGTGTTTGGACGTCTTTTGCAAATCACTTTTGGTTCTTGGGTATTAAGTTGTTTTCTAGTGTCGAATTGAGTAGATACTTTGAAAGTCGCTTTAGTTCCATTTGGAAAGCAATAGATTACAAAAGTATTTGTTTTGTTCGAATTCAAAAGGAAGTATTTGCTTTGGATTTTGTGTTTCGAAAAGCGAAAGTGAAAGTGTTTATCTTTTAAGTAGTTTTTGAAGCATTTGTTACATTTAAAATCATTAATGTAAAAGAGATTTTCATGATTATTGAGTTGTTTTCTTTCTCTTTTTCTCTTTTGCACTAGATTACATTGATTGCATTAAAGTAAAGAATAAATCATGATTATATCTTAAGGTAGATCGCTTTAATATTTTGATTTGGCATTGCATTTGTTTATTATATGAAGTATTAGATTTCATGTTTTACATTTATCATTGGAACATTGTCATTGATGCATTATTGTTGGTTTGATGCATGATTTGGGTGTTTCTCTTCCCTAAGTAGGTAGCCTTCATTGAATGAAAGGATTTAAATTTCATCATTTAACTGCATTTTAGGAACGGGTGATATCGTTAAGGCTTTGAAATCGAAACACAATTTAAATATTAGCCTTAAAATCTATCAATTAATCTAAGGAGCATTTGCAACATTAACGTTCATACTTAGTGGTCTAGGCTAGAGACGTGTTCCAACATCTATAAAAATTAGTAGTTGTCGTTCGCTCTTGCATTAGAAAACACTAGCACGGACTCCCTGTACCGTCGAGTATATAAAGGGAGACCCTCATAGGTTGCAAAACTTTATCCGTAGGAAGCCGAGTCAGCCACCCTGTAAACATGATACACTGAATACAACATTCATGGAGATTTCCTGTATGTACGTCAAGTCCTTAGTGAATTTATTCGCTAAGATGTATATTGTAGTTCACGGTTACTTGGTAATCCTTTTTGCCTAGAGTTACCTAAGTAGTCATTTCGATCTTTTTTGACTCTTTAAATTTGAAAAGATCATCTAGCACTTGTCTTTTCAAGCTCGCTAAACCAACAAAAGCGACTAGAGTCACCTTTTCGTCCTTTTCTCGACTCTTAAAACATGAAAAGGCAAAGTTTTTGTTTCAAATTCTAAAATTAATTGACCACGGAACAACATCCTTCCTGTGGAAATACTCCTTAGTAGATCTTAGGTTGATACTGATGGCAACATTTCCTGAGTTTACCAGTCAAGGAAACCCCTCTGACAAGAATCCTAGTCCTTTTCCTTCTTTTATAAATATTGGTGCTCCTTATATGGCAACATTGTCCCTTTCTGGATTGACCATTGATCTGCCAATTTTATTATTTTTGACCTCGATGGTCCCGAGTGTCCAAACTTCTTTTCAACCAAGTTCTCCTCCACCTAAACAACATCAACCTCATGTTGATCCTACAATTGACCCCTTACCTTATTCACCTATTTCTTCACCCCGTTCTTCCCCTTCACCTGGTGAAAGTCTGGATTCTAGTAATCAGGAAGTTAAGAAGAAGAAGAAGAGGATGAAGAATAAGAAGCAAAATAAGCAAGGGGGAAACCAAACAACTATTGTTACTGATGCAACTAGTGAAGAAAAATATTCCAACCAGCCCCAAAAAGTAAAGTTCCCTTGCATGTTATGTAAGGGTGACTACCTTCTTCGGAATTGTCCTAGTATTCCCAAGGTCTTAGAAATGTGGTCCATGGGTTCACATCGACCTTTGTCATCAGCCTCTGGTGATCATGCTGGTGATAAACCTTCAATTACTAACAGTAAAGGCTATGGGAAAAAGGGCAAAGTGAAATTTCCCTGTAAGTTGTGTGAAGGTAATCATCCCATTCACCTTTTTCCTCTTATGGATGAAGCTTCCAAAGAGTTGGAAAACCTTACAACTTCCCAAACTTGTCTTCTGGTTGGTTATCATAAGCTCTCCCCTGATCCTTCACTAGTTGATCTAGTGATTGATCAAAAGTCATCTTTGTTCAACCCCACTCTCTATGCAAGTGAGTCTCATGAGTCTATTCTTCACCAACCATTGGTTGAGAAACCAATAGAATTGACTCCAACTTCAGCTCATCGTACCTTTTCGGCAGAGAGTGAACCTCATACTGCTCAGGTTCTTTTGGTTTCATTAGTTTCAAATGGACTAGAGGGAAATCCTCTCATTCTTGAGGTGCATGAGAGTAGTTCTCCTATTCCCATAGAGAAAGAGGGTACCTCTCACATTCCTATGACACCCCACCAAGTAGTTTGGTCACTTCTTTCGATTGGAGTCGACTGGCAGGATATCGCCTTCCGCCTTATGTGACTTTCCAAATCACAATACAGGATTACCATATGGCCGTACCTAGCACAGTCATAGATGTGGGTGCATCTGTTAACATCTTGTCCTCAACTACTTGGCAAGCTCTAGGTTCTCCTTAGCTTGTCCCTGCCATGCAGAATATGTTAGCTTTTAACAGAGGAACCAATCAACCGTTAGGGATCCTTCCTAAGTTGCCTATTACTTTGGGAGGGAAAACTATCTATATAGACGTAATGGTTGTCCAAGGCCCTTTAGATTTTAATCTACTCCTTGGATGTGACTATGTTTATGTCATGGGAGCTCTTGTCTCTTCCCTCTTTCGAGTGATGTGTTTCCCACATGAAGGAAACATTGTGGTCATTGATCAGTTTACATTCATTGGTCCTGAATCAACTCCCACTCAGGCATCATCCCTAAATGGTTCTTATGTACAAGCGTATCACCCCCGCCACAGGTTAATTACATGGCCACCTATTCCATGCCCACATCTATGGATGCTCTCGTAGGTGATGTAGTACACCATGTACTCAGGGCATTGCATCCTAATTTTTCATTTAGATCCCTCGACATGTATCCCTTCCAAAGTGTTGTTCTCCCATCTGATGAGAACCTCTTGGAAGCCATGGCCTCTTTTGGGTTGTGATAAAAGGATCATGGAGCAGAGTTCCTTGTCTTGTGTCAATCTCATTAAAAAATGAAATGAGGACCATGGAGCAGAGTTCCTTGTCTTGTGTCAAGCTCGTTAAAAAATGAAACAAGGACCATGGAGCAGAGTTCCTTGTCTTGTGTCAAGCTCGTTAACAAATGAAACAAGGACCATGGAGCAGAGTTCCTTGTCTTGCATCAAGCTCCTTAAAAAATGAAACAAAGGATATGAGGATATTTATTTTACTATGTCAACCTTGTTAAAAAATGAAATAGTTCCCATGAGCATAGTTATTTTACTTGTGTCCAACTCATTAAAAAATGAAACAAGGTGTCATGAGCATGTTTCTTTTCCTATGTCAAGCTCGTTAAGAAATGAAACAAATCCCCTTCCAATTCGATTCTTTGATTAGATCTCGTAAAATACTAGTCAAGTCTTTCACTTGATCTCGTAAGTGAACCTTCATTCCATCCACCTGTTAGTAACTGGTAGTCTACTTAGGTGAATGAGATGAAGCTTGGGGGACATGTACCTCGAATTTAGTCATTATACTGGGGGCATGCAAACTTATCTCAAGAATAGTTTATCTTTGTTTCAAGATTGTGTAAAAATGAAACCAAATCTAAGCATATTTTGTTTCCGTTTCAAGTTTGTGAAAAAATGAAACCATCCTCAAGTATACTCAAGCATAGTTTTCCATGTTTCAACATTGTGTAAAAATGAAACCATTTGCAATTTATATCTCGTGGTTGCTATTTTTATCAGCCTGTTTTAGCAGATGAGCCTTGGTTTTTTCCTTTCCATCGTCACCATCTCTTTGGACTATCATACAATTTCACTTGGTTGTTTTACCCTTGCCTGAGGAACACCTGTGATAAGTGGTATTATTATCTAGCCTCTTGACCATTACATGTTTTGAGTAGTTCCATCATCACCGGAACCAGTTGCTATCCTTTTATACCTCTCGTTCCTCTAGGTGGAGTCGCCTTTCAGATCTTTTCAGACTCCAAAAATATGAAAGATTTCCGAGTACTTGTCTTTTCGAACTCATTAAATTAAATGAATTGACATCTACTTAGTATAAGTTTAACCCTTTTTCGGGTTGGGATTGACTATTTACGAAAAAGGTACACCTTAGTCGACATGGTCAAGAGGTTCTCTCGAATATTGTTTTCTACCTTTTCAGGTTCGAGGGACATATTACGAAAAGGGCCATAATGGAGTTTTCTTTTTCGTCTCTTTTTTCAAAATATCTAAATATGAAAAATACATCGAGTTATTCTTACGTCAGACTCATTATAATTTTATGATGAAAGACTCGTCACCATGATGAGGCTGAGTTTCTCCTTCCTCGGACTTGTAACACTTACTAGGATGGATTCATCCGAAGGGTGAACTTATACGACAAGCATATGGTATCGTCTTCAAGCTTGTATAAAAATAAAGAGGTACTCATTAGAAATAGTGGGGGAAAAAGTGAAAGTGAAACATCTCTTGTATAGGAAGCATGTTGCTTGAACACGACACTCATCTGTTTCTTGTGTTAGGTTTGGGACATCCCCACCTAGTCACTTGTCTTTTTGGGTATGGGTAATCCATTTTGCCTCTCATTTGATTTATTCCACTTTGTCATTATGACCCTTGGTTCTATATTGAGTCAAACGCTGCCAGACTCTGGAGTCGTGTCGCCGATATGTTCAAGAGAAGTCCTATTTGTAGTCTATTACCTATACATTGTCTGACCTTTTGTCGTAGTCCTGGATCATACTCACTTACTCCACTTTATTCCTCGTTTTGTGTCAATGATGAGGGAACCATTATTACCCTCATTCGATGGGTCACTTCCTCTCAACTTCAACTCATTATCCAGGAAGCTGAATTAGAAACTCCCTTTCAGTACCTTAGAGCTTGCATGCCTTAATGGCAAGTTATTCGCATCTGACGATAGGTTTTCACTATTGGCCTTCGATCAGGTGATTCCATGAGTGTTCAACTTCAGCTTTATTATCACATTCACGAATTGTACCGTCGTACCTTGAGAGACAATGTCATTATGGGTGGTTCCTCTCATGCTTGTTAATGGTCCACATCAATGGTCACCAATCAGGTGGTTTTCTAGCATGTTCGACTGTGACACGTTCATTCGCATGTTAGAATTCGTACTTTGGTCTGGTTGGGATGGAGCGCAAGATCGTGAGTTTTTTCTGATATAACTCAGGCTACGTGGAGTTATGTATTGTTCATGATTGTACACATGTTTCTTCTATATGGATGGTTGTGACCATACCGTGGGATTTTATATTTATGATGATGATCTTTCTATATTAGATGGCTGCGCCCATATCATGGATCTTTTCACATAGTCCTTATTATCTGGATGACTATGTCCATACCATGGATTCATGATATCTGATATGTATATGCATATGCATCCTTGATTTGTAGGTCTCCTGACAATGTTTGTCCTCGTCCTTGCAAAAGCTCGTATAGTATCTCAATCATCACTCTT
>APFE031447998.1:12375-19875 GCA_000404065.3 Pinus taeda | reverse complement strand
ACTTAAGAACTATATTCTATTTTGGCTTTATATGAAACAAATTTTTTTGGCCTTACTAGGCGAGGCAAAAATTAAAAAATAAATCATCTTTAAAGACGGATATAGTTTTGAAAATAATTAATGTAAATGAGATAATAATAAAATTATGAGTAAGATGTTCGTATAATGTTTAATTAGACTTATCAAATCTATAATCCAAACAAAAATGGGATGCCATATACACTATGAAAATACACTTTTTGAATCATATTTTTTAAATGTGAAGGATATGATTAGCAGGGGATATGTTGCAAATCATTTAAACATTATAAAAAAGACAGTTTCCAAATCATATTTTTTTAAATGTGGGAGGGATTTATTTATTTATTCAGATGATTTAGCATTGCATATATTGCATCATTTAAACATTATAAAAAGGACACTTTTGACATCATTGTACTTTATTGGAGGGATTTATTTATTTAGATGGTTATTATGAATTACTATTTATGAATGTAAGTTGATTTATTATTATTATTTTAAAAAATATATATATTATTTGAAATAATTTGTTGGGGGTTTTTAAGGGGTATATTTTATTTTTGCAAAATATTTTTTGATTTTGAGTTATTAACCTAAGTCACATACTCAATTATTTACAACAAAAGGTATAAATTTTTATGATAATTTTAATGAAGTTTTAAATTTGCCGATAAAAACATACTTTCAATAACGAAATAAAAATCTAAGCTAAATGTCTGGTAACTAAACTAACAATAAAGTGCCACGATTATAACAAAAACTAGTATAAATGAATAGGGCCTTTCACAACAAACTTAAAAAAATTAAAGGGAGAATCCCATTCTCTCTCTCTTTTAACTATTATGATACAAACGAAGGAATAAGCCAAAGTATATACCCTGTAGATCACACAGTTGAAAAATTACCTAATTTTGGCTCTCCTCTTGCCCCCTTAAGTCCAAGAGTTAGAGAAGAGGAGTTTAAGCCTTTAGAAGATAGAGGAACAATGGCCCAAACTTCATTTGAAGATTTGGAGATAATGATGTCCACAAATGAATAAATCTTATCACTCATCACTTAGGCCTCTAACCACGAAAGTGCATGTGACCTTCATTTCAACCCCAAATATTAAGGGAAAAAGACAAGCTTTAGTGATTACTAATACAATAGATCATCTAAAATGTCACAACATGGAGAATCAAATATAAGACTATCACTTGAATCATGCTTTTTACTCCCTTTTTACCTTGAGATACAAACACAATAATGAGAGAATAATCCCATTCTCCTTAACCAAATAAACATTATTGACAAAAGAATCCCATTCTCCTTAACCAAATAAACATTATTGACAAAAGAATCTCATTCTCCTTAACCAAATAAATGCTCCTAATAACTACCTCTAATACCCCAAACCTATCCTCATTAATAGACCATGTAGAGAGCAATGGGACTATGAAAATATAGCCCTATCCGCCTTTGAGAACTCTCCAAGCCCAACATTGAGAATTGACAATGCATTTGCCATCTTGTAATTACCAAATCAAGATAGATTCTGTTAAATATTTTTGTAGCTATGGTTAGTCTTCATAAATTTATTTAGCCCTCAAAATATGAAAGAAAAGATAAATATAAATGTACACTTCAAGTCAGCTTCAAAAAGAGGAAAATTGAATTTTTGGAATTGAAATTATTTTTTCCTCTAAGATCAAGTCAACTAGTCCCAAAGGTTCAATCTAGACCGACCCTTTGACACACTTATTCAGGGTTATTGATTTAATATATAAAGGCAACTTGTTTTCCTCATTTGGACATTAATTCAGATCACTCATCTCATATACATAGTCTTTTGTTCATGTAACAAAAATAGATATATAATAGACCGAGTTTATGGGCAAAACAAAGTTTCTTATGAGGTCGATTGAGTTCTCTGAGGCAGACCAAAATTTCAAGAGGCCGAAATCGCAGGAGGCCGAAATTACTCAGTTTGGCCTCTTCTTGTTTGCTAGGAGATTTGACTTTATTTGACTCGAAAAATCAAATTGTATCTCTTGTTGAGTTGCACAAATTATCTAAGAAAAGGTTGTTGGGTTTTTCCCTATAAGATGGTTTTCCCAAGGTAAAAATTTGTGTCTCTTGTGTTTGGTTATCTCTTTATGATCCTACTATCATTATTGTTTTTATTATTGAGATATTCTATATAATTTCTTAATGAAGAACATGACTCAAGAAAAAATAAAGTAAGAAATCATTAAAAGTAATTATTAGATTAGAAGGTCTTGAAAAATCAACACGAGATCAGAGCATGGGTGAAAGAGCAACCTTTCCAAGTCAGATTGTTTTGAAGAAAACTGAGATCCTTAAGAAGAATCCACTGCCAACTTATTTATGTGTTAACAAAAGGGGTTTTCCCTAAAAGTAACCCAAGCTACCCTTCTACTAGTTAAAATAAAACCAAATTTCTATTATATGCTACTTCAAGGAAACCAAGGGTCTATTTTATATTGAAAAAGAGGGATGAAGCCCTAGAATAAGGCCTAAAGACCTCAGCTTGATATAACATCTAACATCTAGCCCAAGGTAATAAGAAGGTTGGATGAGGCATTAAGGAGTGGGTCATAGATTCGAGAGGGAGGGATGAAAGGCCTGAAAATATTTTGATAAGGTCTGAGTTAGCTCATGCCTAAGAAAATACCCACAAAGGTACCTTAGATTTGAAGAAGGGCGGAGTTTCTAGGACCAAATTTATGCCCAAGTGATGGTTGAGATTTTTCTAATAGTTTTAGCCATAGTTGCAGAAAAGAGCGAGAAAGGCTAGTGAAGTTGTCCTCTATGTAAGAAGTTTGCTAAAGTCTATTTGAATAAGCATGATTTGAAACTTCCTTGAATTGCAATCCTTTGAATGTAAAGACCAAATATAGGCCGAGTTGAAAGGTCTAAAAACTTTTCTTTATAAATGTTCGATGAAGTAAGGAAGTGATCTCAATATGAAGGCTTAAAGGAAAAATAAGTCCTGCTAAGTATGATGGACCAAATATATTCCTTACACTTATGTCGAGAATGTTTGGTATCCTGAAGATGAGTTGGATTGAAGTTTTTGCACGGACTTGTGTAGGGATATTTCCTTTGGTTGAATTATACTACAAGATACATGAGTGTTTGTTCTGAAGTTGCAGATATCTAATCTTCTAGACTATTAATGTCTCATACATTATACTACTGTGGAAATATCTTGTATGAATGCCTATTGCTAGAACAAAATATATATGGCATAGTTAGAGAGAGTCGAAGGGGTATCTCACATAAAACAAGAAAATGGTCATTACACATGGGTTAAAGGATGGCCTCCATCGTGGAAGAGATGATATTTTTAGTGTTTGTAAACCCTAGAAAAATATTGAAGGTTATAATTAAGAAATCCATAGGGTTTGTGGAAAAACCCTAGAGCTAACCCTGAAGTACTGAAAGTTGATGATTTTTTTGAATGAAGAAACCCTAACTCATGCAAGAAAGGAAAGGCAAGGAATATGCATTAATGGATGATGATGAGGATGAAGATGATGATGAATTTCTATGATTTTTGTAAGAAGGCAAGATTCAAGAGGGAGATAACAAATTCCCTTCAATTCTCAAAGATAAGTACTATACATCTCTCTCCTTGATTATTATCGCTTTAGTATTAGTTAGACTCTTGTCTTTGTTTCTTTGGCCAGGGTATAATCATTTCTTTCATCACTTCCTAGTGAGGATTGTAGGTACATCATAAATAATGCCCAGGCTCTAAAAGCAGATGAACGCATTGGGAATAATGAATCAAAGCTTGTGACAAGAGGATTCTCTCAGAGTGATTTGTGTTCAAGAGGGAGAAATTGTATTTACATCTAGAACCGTGCCCAATGATTGGAAAAGCTCCTAGCTTAGAGGAAGTTGGTAGGCCAACAGATTTGAAGGATGTGATGAAGGAGGAAATTGCGTTAGATAACTCAGTGGTGACTTCTAAGTGGATTTATAAGGTGAAATATGTGGTAGATGGAAACATAGAGAAGTACGAAGTCAGGATTCTACACGGAAGAGGGAGAGGACTATGAAGAGACATTTTCTCCAGTTTTTAGGTACACTTGTATTAGAACTAGTATTTATGTTGCTTCTATTGTGGGTTGGAAATTACATCAAGTGGATTTGGAGACCACTTTCCTCAATGGAGTAATTGAGGAAGAAGAAGTCTACATAGAGCTACCTCAGAGCTTTGAGGTACATGATAGGAAATATCATGTTTGCAGATTAAAGAAGGCTTTGTACAAACCTCAGGTATGGTATTCTTGGATGGATGGATATCTAATGAGTCTTGGTTGATCTTGTTATCATATGAATTGTTTCTGACAGGAGTAGAAGGACTCACATGGCAGAGGAAGCAATAATGGTAGAATAATTTTCTTCCATGATAGAGGGAGTTGTTAGGAATACCATAGGAAAACCTGCTTCAAGTGTCAAAGGGAGTTGAACTTTAAGTTCAAGATGAAGGATCTTGATTGAATATATTACTTCTTGGAACTAGAAGTGTGGCATAAGCTGGATGAGATCTTCCTTTATTAAAGGAAGCCTATTATTACGATCCTTCAGAAATTTGGGATGATGGAAAACAAGTTCATGGCCATTCCCATGGTTACTAATATAAAGAATCTGAGTGGTAAAGGGAGCAACCAATATTTCCAGGGTGACCAGTGTTGAAATTAGGTTGTAGATTTGCAACTGCTCATGAAGTTTTAATCAAAATCACAACACAAACCTACACTATTACTCTGTGGACATTAATTCACAATTTAGAACAAAAAATTTAGACATTCAAGAAGGAATAACACACATGAAAAAAGTATTTTTATACGGGGAAATAAATCTTCTAAAAAATCCAATGAATCTTACATTAATAAAATGAAATAGATATGTATTACAATTTCTTTTCCCAACCGAGCTCACCCTCCAAGTGCACAACCTATCTCTCTGCTCACTGAAGGCCTCTGACCCAGACTTAGTCAAATTTTCCCTCGGCTTGAGTTCCCATTTCCTTGTGTTGTTTTGTGAGGAATTAGCCCCTATTATTTAAGAAATTATCTCAATTGAATTGCGCAATTCCTTTAGGTTGATCATCTGACTACATGAAAAACTTGTACACTCAAGACTAGTCTACAAATGATGTTACACTACCTTTGAATCTCCACCTCAATTGGGTAACTCAAATTCTCTACATGCACTAGATATTTTGGGTTGATTGACTAGTTAATTGGATTATCATTGATTTTGACTAAAGTCCCATTACTTAACTGACCTTCCACTAGTTCCTCTAAAAGTTGGAACTAGTTTAACTGAAAATAACTTGAGATAACTGGCCTTGATTGCTACAAATTAGAAATCACATACTGAGTAAATTGGGTGACACAAGCCATGTCACACAAGTTAACATTATCCAAGTTGTCTACTAATGTGGAAATTTTATTTTTCTTAATTTAATCAAGGCAAAATCAATTGAGAATTTCTTGTTGCATTTTTCAACACTCCCTCTTAGCAAGAAATGGATTATTAACCATCCCTATCTTGCACCTATGGAACTCAAACTTCCCTCTTGACAAGGACTTTGTCAAAATATTACCATCTTGTTCCTCTGTCAAAATGTACTGCGACAACATTATCTATCTTTGCACACAGTCTCGAAATGGTGATACTGAATATATATATGCTTGGATCGATTGTGAAAAACATGATTTTTAGAGAGATTTATGCAACTATGGTTATCACAGTAGATCACAGGTGGATCCATCATCTGACCAAACAATCCAACAAGTATCTTTCTCATCCATATCACCTCACATGTTGCTTGACTGGAAACCATGTATTCTGCTTCTGCCAAGTTGAGTGCCACAGATCTTTGCTTCCTGTTGTACTACGAAATAATTGCAGACCCAACACTGAAAATTCCACCTGATGTACTCTTTTGGTTTGATGGACTCCCTGCCTAATCTGCATCTTTGAATCCATACAAATTCACTCCCTCTGTTCATATGTACCATACTCAAATTGGGCAGTACCTCTGAGGTACTGTGGAACATGCTTAGTTTCCTTCCAAAATATTTTGGTTGGCCTAACCATAACTTGGCTCAGTTGGTTAACTGCATAACAACATATATGGTTATGTGTTCACAAGATACATTAGTGAACCCACCAACTTCTGCTAAACAATAACATCCACTTCTGCACTTGATGTCAAATCCTCTTTCCTCTAGTTGGTCGCTAGAGGTCTCTCAATGAGTTTGCAAATGTCCATGCGAAACCTCTGAAGTATCTCATTGGCATACTTTCCTTGAGAGACAAATAGTTTTCCATCACCTTGCCATACTTCCAATCCAAGGAAGTAGTACATGAGACCCATGTCCTTCATTTCAAACTCTCTTGCATGGTCCTCCTTGCAAGATTTGACCAACTGATCATCACCAATTAAAATCAATTCATTAACATATAAGAAAATAATCAATAATTTACCTTCTACCAAGATATGATAGAGGTTTGCATCTGCTTCAATTTTGGTGAAGCCCAAACCTGTGAGATAGCTATCGATCCTGGTGTACAAAGCACGAGGTGATTGCTTGAGACCGTACAATGCTCGCTTGAGTCTTCACACATGAGACTCTCGATCAAAAGTCTTGAAGCCTTCTGGTTGCTCAATGTACACCTCTTCCTCAATAACTCCATGAAGGAGTGTTGTTTTCACATCCATTTGGTGGATCTTCCACCCCATCTGTGCATCCTAAGCAATAATTGATCTAATGGATGAGTACCTTACTACATGATCAACGATCTCCTCATAGTCAATTCACTCAACTTGAGAGTACCCCTTGGCCACAAATACGGCCTTGTACTTTTCTATGCTTCTGTCTACTGTATGATTTACCTTAAATATCTATCTCGAACCCACAACTGATTTATCTACTAGCCTTGGGACAACTTCCCAAACACTGTTCTTTACAATGGATTCATATTCCTTGACCATTGCATCGACCCACACAGGTTTCTCTACTGCTTCCTCAAAAGAGGATGGCTCAGTCTCTACATGTTATGAAACCAGCTCAAGAAAATATAGAAAAGATAGATCAACGCCTTATAATTCAACCTCTTCGAGGGGGAAACCTCCCTTACATTACATAAATGAACAATTCTTGGATGATTCCAATGATAAAACCTCCTTTCTATATATAGGAGTCTAAGGAGTCACAATATAACCCAGCCGACCTAACAATAATAATATAAAGCCACAAAAATAACAATAGAGGGATTCTATGGGGCACAGTAATAACAATATGGGGGTAATAGGGGCACAACATTATTAATAAGGGGTACAACTACCATAGTAATGGGGTAATCACTAGTATTATAGGACCCAACATGCCCCTCTCCTTCAAAAAAAGTGTTGTCCTCAACGCTTGAGTAGTTCTGGATACTTCTGTATAAAAT
>APFE031447997.1:0-13298 GCA_000404065.3 Pinus taeda | reverse complement strand
AAGTCTGTCTTCTTCTTCCTCAAATTCTACTGTAAAGAAAAAAGGATGCAACCATAGAAACCAACCTGTGAAAAAGTCTGAATTTGCAAGTCTGTTTGCTCTCTAAAGAAAAAACGCTGTGTAACTTATTCTTTGTTCTGTAAAAATAAAAAATAAAAATAAAAATTGATTTTTTCCAAAAATAGAGAATCAAATTCAGGTTAAAAACAATTTGAAAAAGGGGAGAAATTGCAAAATTGATGTGGTGAAAAAAATAAGAACAAGAGAAATTCCCTCTCTAGTTTCAGAAAGACAAACATCAGCTATTCCTCTGTTTCTAGTTTTCAAAGTTGTTGCCTTCTTCCTCACCCGGGTATTTCCAGAGGTCACTAAACACCATGCCAGGAGGTTTTATGAGAAAGGAGCCTTTGAACTCCGAAAAATTGCATGAGCACCAAGAAGTGGTGGCCCTTTTCACCAGGGCACACTGGATATCTTTCTTTGAGAGAATTCATGGATATGATGAGGAGGTGATAGAAGAATTTTTATTGTCTTTAAAACCTCATTCAAAAGCCCATGCCACAGTCAGTTTCAGGGGTCTAACCATAGAACTTCCACCAGAGTTTATCAGTAGGATCATAGGTCTTCCACTTGGACTCCCTTGGAGCAAAGAAGAAAAACCACTGGGTCAAGTTGCCAAGAACACCTTCATAGCCTGGGATATTTTTAGAAATATGGTAGGGGAAGATGAGGAGGAAATAGACAAAGAGGAAAAGACCAAAATAGAGAAAGAATAACTTGAAATGGAGGAGGAAATCAAAACAGAAGATGAGAAGGAAGAACCTGAAACAGAGAAGAAAAAGACCAGAGTAGAAAGGAGGAAACCCAGAACAGAAAAGAAAAAAGACTAAAATAGAAAAGAAAAAGACTAAAGCAGAGAAGAAAAAGACTAAAGCAGAGAAGGCAGAAACTAAACAAGATGATAAGGAAGCCAAAGCAGAGCTTGAGGAAACAAAGCTAACAGAGGCAGAGAAGACAAAAGAAGGAAGAAGAGGAAGAAGAAAGACAACAGTGGGAGGAGGTGGATAGAAAGGCAGAATTCCATGATAAAGAGGAGGATATTAGATCAGAAGCATGGGATGTGAGGGAATACATTAGATCCATCAAGGATGAAGAGATAGATTAGTTTCTCAAAGGATGAGCAACACCTTCAGTAGGGGGGTGATGATGAGCCCTAGAAATGGGTAATTATATGGGGTCATTTTGCCTCTTATTTCGACTTAATCCACCATTCTCATTAGCTTATTGCATGTTTTCGATTATATTTACGCTAATAGAGTGAATTGGATTAGTCATTATGCCAAAAAGTCTAATGTGTGCTTTATGCATATTTTTGGTTAATTTTGAGACAAAATCAAAGGTTTAATGGGTATTTGGCAGCCAAATTCGAGGAAGAACAAGGGAGAGGATTTGTAGGAGGGTGTCCCCTTCATTTATGAAGCCTTACCTTGAATTCTCCATTAGAAACTTGGAGCACAAGTAGCCACATTGATGATTCCAAGGGGCAGCCAAGCAAGTCAAGTAGGACTGTTGTTATCTTCAGTTCTAGGAAGCTGAGTTCCTTAATTTTAGGAGGACTATTGGGAGTCCCCATTTGTATAAATAAGAAGGCTTAGGGCCTTAGTTTTTTTAGTTAGATGTCAGCTATTTTCATAGTCTATTTTCGTACTTTTGTGCAATCTTGTACTCAACTCATTTTCGAGCTCCTTTTGCAGACAGTTTTGTGATGTAACTATCATTTTTTTGATCAATGAAGATGAATCCAGCTTTGAAATAGCACTGATCTTTTCTAGAGGGATGTAGCTCTTGGGTTAGGGCCCAACCCAAGTGCCGAACACCTCCTTTTTGTGTCTATATGTTTTTCTCTTGCATTCATAAGCTGATTTCTATTGTTTAGCATTAATCTTGCTTTGGTAAAATAGGTTGCTTTTGATGATTGAATTAGTTGTTCTTGCTTCCTTCTGTTTAAGTAGTTTGCCATAGTAACAGAGAAATATCGAAAAGGGCTACCATTAGGCCTTTATCCCCTTTCTCCCTCCTTGGGACCACGAATTGAGGACAAGGCACTACTGCTGCCACCAAAAACACGTTTTTCGGCCTTTCATGCAATTGCTAGTGCGATGTTTTGAGTTGGAGAAGTTGATATTTGTTTGGATTCACATGCTTAGACCATTTCATGTTCATATACCATGGATTTCTCACATAATTTTCTATTCATGAAGTTTTTTTCAGCAGTAGTTTATCTTTAGGTTAGATTTTAGGTCAAACTAGGAAAACTCTGCTTTTCGGTTCTTGCTTGGGCCAGTTTTAAGAAGTGGGTGTGTAGCTCACTTAAAAAATATTCCAACTTGTCAGACCTCCATAGTACAACCTGTACCAGCTCATATTTTGTAGGTTCCTTCACTCATTCACCACATTTCGCCAAACTGTCCTAATTGTTGCATTTTTTCACAAAATTGCTTTCTTACCCTTTGAACAAATCCAACCATCTCTTTCATTCTTGATCTTCATCAACAGTGTCCTAGAACCTTCAACACCTTCATCCAACTATCATTTCCCTTTTCCAATCGATTTTCCACCTTCAAACCTCCAAAAAACCACTTTCAGCCTCCTCCTATAGATCTTCCTGTAGAATCTCTTGTAGATCCCCTGCAGCCTCCTGTAGAAGTTCATGCGAGTGAGTTTTCGAAGTCTGATCGCATTGGAAGTATCTAAAAGGGTGCTAGGGACATCTTAGGACCTCCCCACACCTTCCTCATCATCTGTAAAAGCCAACTCCATTTTCCTTTGCCACCAAAACCACTGCACAGTCACAATTATTCAAATCACAAGCATAATAAATGCGCATAAAATTACTCAAAATTGCAAAAAGATGATTTCTTTCCATTTCTCTTCATAAGTAGCTTGAATAAAAGCAATTTACATTTTTAGTAATAAATGGCACCCATTTCAGTAGTTTCCATCTCTTTTCTTGCACAATTAGGGTTTGCTAGGGTTTGCTAGGGTTTGAGTTCCATTTCAGTTTTTATTCTTTTTTTGCTAGTAGAATAATCCCTGTCGAATTAGTCTTCTACCATCACAGTGAAAGCTTCTTCTGAGAACTCATAGAAGTTGGCTTAAGCTCTAGTGAACTTGTGCCAACTGATCAAGTGACAGCCTGTAGTAAGAGCTACTACTTGTGCATACAATGGCGTCACTTCCAAGTTTGTTACGAACTACCGGGTTGATAAAAGTAAAGAAGTAAGCCCCAGGAGTTGCAGCATTATTGCTGCAATACTGGAGCTCACCACTCTCCCTTAATTATTTCCTCATTTGGAGGAGATTTATTTTGCTTAGGTGATAGATGATTAGCCAATTCTCCCTACCAAACCCTTCGAAATTAACCTTAGGTTTTTCCTTTTCGTCTATGATCCCAAGGTTTTCTAAATTATTTACCATAGGGATTTCTTCATTATAATATTGCTCATTTCATGGATCTTCATTAAGCCATATAAAATATTCCCAAGCCCACTGATTCTACTATAAAATCCTTACAACTAAAAGTTTAATTAATCCATAATGAGTTACTACTGCAGATGGCTCCTTTACATGTTTAATCCTCTTTGTCATCTCATGGAAAATATAATTAAAAATAAATAAATATTAAGATGTAACTTTTTGTTTTAGGTGTTCCATTAGCTTCAGATGCCAAAACCAAACCGCATCAAACCTCCCATATAATGTTATATATATATGAATTATTCCAAACACATATTTCCATGGGTTTGAGAGCGGATCCAGGTTATAACCTTGGCCCTTCTTTACCAATTCCTCACCTTCTTCCAAAAAAACCTATGTTGCATACTATAATGGAGTATGGAGTTCATATCATTTTTCTCCATGTGCTACGAATCCTGTAACTTCACCCATGACTTCTTCAGTTACTTGGACCTGTAAGTATTTAATATATTCCATCCCTTTATTTAAAATTTACATAAATTCCAGAGAAATTCTCCTCTCAAAACCTTGTAGCCTTTTGATGTGGTGCAGCCACCGCGTGCATTTCAGAATTCACCCACCTCTGTTGTGACTCGCAACTAGTTTGGATCATGTTGGACTATTTGACGTGCCTTTTTGTGATTCTAGATAACTCTGTTGCTTCGAAGGTGACTGAATAAGATCTATGAAATACCAGGGTTTTTATGACTCCTCCCTTCAGTATTTATAACATGGTTGAGGTAACAAAAATAGAATAATGGCAGAATGTGTGAATCTATACAACAAGGTAACAAAAAGGACTATGACATCACACCACCTACCCACCTAATTGAATTAATGGTCGACCTAGTCCAGGGATTGGATCGGGCATGATTATAATAGAGGGGTCCACTATGACTAGTTATTTTAAATAATAATTGAGAGATAGCCTTCATACCTGCGTATTGGTTTACCATGCTAAACATTGATGTGAGCGCTATCGAAAACTTATTATTGATATGATAGGATCAGGGAAATAATGAGACATTTCTTTGAATATTCGAGACTTGAATTGATAATTGGTTAGCTTAATAACCCCTTTATAAGTGAAACTATGATCATTGAAAAGCCAAGGGATATGGGGCTAATGGAAAAAAGGCAAGTGTGCAAGTGATATAATTAAAGAAGTCATTACTAGTTAATAAAATATTTTCCCTTTATCATAGCAAAATTATGATAACCATTCATTATATAAACAAGGTAAGATGAATTCTAGGAGCCCCACTTCCAACATAATTCACATATCTTTAAATGAAGAGAATGTTAAAGAAATATGTCTATAAGAATCTTTGAGCCATTCTCCAAAATCCAAAGTATCAGGTTTATTTTCCTTAGATTTGATTGTAGAGTTAATAGTGGTCAAATGTGACCAAGGCCCTTCCTAAGGTGAGTAATATTGTGTTTTGCATATATATATATATATATATATTACTATCCCTTTTTACCAGCATAGCCCTCACTACAGTAGGCCTATTCAGTATCTAAACTGGTTTATCTTAGTACGATACAAGCATGGACCTGCTGCTAGTAGGCCTATTCAGTACCCCAATATGTGTTCTTGTATTTCTAACATCCTTTTAAATTTTTTTATATGTTTGTATCTTAAATTTGTGGAAAATGGGTGGTATGAGAGTTTATTTGTTAAGCACATTTCCTCACTTTTTAAGTTGGGTTCCTAAGCACATCTTTAACCATGGGCCTCTTATCATAGTTACTTTAATGTGTAGTGGAATGGACTATTTCAAAAAATAACAAAAAGGTACTATATAGTCATTAATGTCAACTTTAATACTAAAGTTTATTGAATATTGATAGGAATGGTCCTCCACAAAACATTACACCACTAACGCTATTTTACAAGAATTTGTATAAATTGCTTGAAACTGGTACTTTAAAGAATAACTAGAATGAAATGACCTTTTATAAGAAATTTTACCCCATAAAATTTGGAAGTTCAAAAATTGACAAACACCCCCCCTCCCCAACTAGTTTCAAGGATAGTGAAATGTATGGTGAGAGGAAAATGGTAGGATTTACAACTAGTCATAGTTACTTTGAAAATCACTGGGAATTAATAGATCATTATGCTTAGAAAGTTATTATTAATAGATATATAAAGGCGACAAGTCATTCTATTATTTGAATGATGGAAAAACAATTGTAATTTAAGGTTTTAGTAACTGTTACTTGAGGTTGCATCTGCTGTGATTTGAGGTTGCAACAACTGTGACTTGAGATAAAAACAAACTACATAAAAGGAAATGTATATAGAAAAACAAAAAATAAAAAAGTAAACAATATTGTTTCCATTTCTTTTGAATTGATATAAAAGGAAAAATTTACCCATTCGCAAGTGTGGGGGCATCCCCATGACCACCTACAATTTCCAAGTTAGTGTCGCCTATAATTCTGTTAAGAAAATACCGTTTTTATGACTGGATGATGGTGTAGGCACAATCTATGGCCATTTACAAGGAAAGAAACCCCTAACTCATATATAGTGGTAAGTCACATTTCTATTATTTTATACTTCATCGACCTCGTGAAGGCCTAATAATCTAGTTTGAAGTTTACCTAGGAAGTTCCTTGTAATCTAGAATCATACAATAATTCCCAATCACTTTTTTGGAAGGGTTTCATTTTGATGAAATGATCATGCCACTTGGTCCTTTGTTGCTGAAATACTAATATTTGTTTAATGCCATATAGACAAATTTCATCTAATTCATTTGGATTCTCTAAATGTTGTTTATGTGCCTATCAAAGATCTAATCTGACTTCTAGGGTTGTCCTAAGAGTATTAATCTCAAATTCAATTAGAAAAATAGGATTTTTACTATACATAAGCTGGTAAGGTTTGAAAACTACGATATTATGCCAGTAGTCTGATAAGCCCATTGCAACATCACAAGGTAACCTTGCATGAAATTGCATGGAGTTAGAAAGTTAGAAAGTTTTTACGCAATTTACCCATCGATAACTATCCAAAATACTATTTCCAGATTACTCATTAACCATTAGATATAATATTCATCATTACATAGAGTAACTTTAGTAAATCAATAGTAAGTTACATAACCATTAACAACCATTATTGTAGCATATTAACATAAACTTTCCGACGTAACCTTGCATCGTTTTCATGATTACTTTAACTATATTAGTTAATCATGCATTTGATATTATAAACATCTTCTCATGCAAATAATCCATGACATAAAAGTAGCACAATATAAAACATATCATTAGACACCAATATAGCCTGGATACCTTGTAGGGTGAAAACCAACAAACGTTTACTTTAATTATGAAATGCCCGTGAGGGTGTTCACCCCTCACTCAATGGCTTATAAGGGAGTCTATCCCTTAACCATTGTCATGAATTCTTACAAGGAAATATCATTTCTAATGAAACATATCTAGCTAAAATCTATTACAATGATAATGATATCATTTACACATAAATCTTCAATATTTATATCTTCTTGGCCTAGTTGTTCCATCAGTGGAACATCTTGCAACTTGCACTCATTTTCATGGACCATTAGTTCTTTACCCGTGACAAAGTTAAACATAAGTTATCCTTCAAGCAAGTCACAATCCTTTCCTGCCATTTTTATCATCAACAAACTTTGATATCATGATTACATAAAGTATTAATCAAACAATAATCAATGTTTAATAATGATTCTTCAATATCTATTCATGGGCATACATGAAATGTAAATAAAATATCACAACATGCTTCTTCTAACAACACTGCTCATGCATTAATTATAAGAAAATAATTATAAAAGCATGTCAAAATAAATAACACACTACTATGATCCTTCTTGCACAAGCACATGTTCATTTCCAAAGGAAAACCATTGTAACCATCCATTTTCATTTAAAATATGCTATCATCTTAGCTTTGGTTTCCATGCATGTAATTAGATAAAACTTATTCAAAGAAAGTTATCCCTTCAACTTTTTGTTTCTGCATGTAACTAAGTAATCTTTCCAATACAATATATTATTGTTATTATTGCTAATGCAAGTCACCTTCTAAGGGTAAGCTGACATAATAGATACTATTATCATTAATGCAAATGCAAGTCCTTTTTTCAAAAGGATATTTCCCAAGATAGAGCTATTTACAAAGTCTAATTGTACACGCAAATACATGCATTGTTATAAAAGAAAATTATTGTGTTAGTTATTATTTCTTGTGTGCGGATATATGTATGTTTCCAAGGGAAAGATAATGTATTTATTGCATGCAATTACTTGTTTATCTTTAAATGTCTAACATAATAATTATTCTTTTCTACACGCAAATTCATATTTCTCTTCAAATGGTCTAACACAATAGTTATATTTTTTCCATGCATACTTCTTTTCAAAGGATCCAACATCATAGGTGTACTTTTCATGGATGCAAAGTTCATATCTCTCAAACACAATATTTCTATTTTTTGTGCAAGCAAATAACATATTTATTTTCAAGAAATATCAAACATAGTATTTCTATTTGTTGCATGCAAATAAACTTATTTCCTCCGAAAAAATATCTAACTTAATAGTTCTATTTTGTGCATATTTCTCATCAAGAAAATCTAATAAAATAAGCACATATTCCTCTTTAAGAGTCTAGTGGTTTTCTTTAGGAGCCTAATGCAAGGAATCATTTGAATAACTTCAAAGAAATTAATAGTCCAACTTTCCACATATAATTCCATGCAACTTTTTTTTAATAAAATAATTAGTTTCTTTATTTTTTTTTTCAAAAAAAGGGGGCCCACCCCCCCCCCCCAAGTTTGACCATGCATTCTTATGTACATCACTTTCTTAAATATTTTTGTGTGCATTAGTTTTATGAACTCAAATACATTAGTAGCTAATTTCTCTTACATGTAACTTATATATATTTATATATTATTATATTATTATATATATATTTATATACTATATCTTTTTTTTTTTTTTTTTTTTTTTTTTCAGGAAATTAACATGAACAAAATTTATTCATTGCATGCAAATATATACTTCTTGTCCCAAAATAGGGCTAACTCACTAGCTAATATCGATGCATCCATATACATGATATTATATTTAAATAAAATCAAACATGGAATTCCTATCCTTTCACACACAATTCCTTGCAATATTTTCAATAAAATAATATGATTGTTTTATCTTTTACCACACAATTTTCTTTCAGTAAAGTGATATGATTTCTTTATCTTTTACCATGCAATTTTAATTCAAGAAAGGTGTGGTTACTTATATTTTATACAAAATACCCTTGAAAAGGCATGGTACTTATCTTTTATATGAAATAACCTTTGAATATTTTCAAGAACAATAATATATAAACACATACCTCTGAAATTATAACTAACCTCTCACCAGTTGTTCTTGAGAATGCACTGTATTTGCAAGCTTTCAGCATCCCATTATGGAGCTTCCTATTGTAATGTAACACCCCTTTGTACCATTCACCTCATTGATTATAATTCTCTTCTTACCATTAATTGAATTAATATTTATTGCATGTTATAGGAAGCAACCCACATGACATCGAGAATCAATAATATACAATGTTCCTCCCCTTGCCCACTCAAGGATTGATATTATATTATTTTTAGTGGATGTTGCAAGTTCATTTAGCCATTTCAACTTTAAAAAAAAAAAAAAAAAACTGAAATTTGTCAAGAATTTGATTACCCATATCAAATGATGAGTAACGACTTCTTGTTCGTTAATGCATGTGGATCCTCCATGCTATGAAAAGGGTCTTTTCACAATCTGAGGAAAAAATTGTGTGCATCCAAATCTTGATGTATAATCATTTTAGTTTTCACTAATGTTAAAATGAGTTGTAACTAATTCTTGATAGAACAGTTAAACAAATTAATCAAAATTCCACCCTAATAATCTCAATAATAATTTCAAGTTAGTAAAATTATCACGTAGGGGTATATTACACCCACAGGGCTCTAGGAAGCTTGTAACTGCAATCTTGGCTAGTAGCCACTATTTATGTTAGAATATTTTCTAACACTTTGTTTGTATGTTGAACTTGGACGTTCACTTGCGGATGGTATGATGAAGTGATTCTTTGCTTGATGCCATAATTCTGCAATGTTGCTAAAATTTTGTGAGCAATAAATTGTGGTCATTCGTGAGTGACAATTTCTTTAGGTATGCCATATCAATAAAGAGATAAATAAATATATCTGATACTACCTCTTTTATAACTCTTGGAAGAGATTTTGGCTCTGCCACTTTTTAACGTAGTCAATACAAACCAAAATGTAAGATTTTTTATTTGATGGAGGGTTGATGGGGCTTGCAAAATCTAAATCCCATTTTTCAAATGGTTCCACTACTAGTAGTGTTTGAAGAGACATTTGATCACACTAAATAAGGTTCCTCATTCTTTGGCAGTGATCACATCCTTGAACATATTTCCTATCATCTTTAAATATTGTTCGCTAGAAGTAACCCATCTGTAAGATTTTATGTATTGTCCTTTTGTTAGAAAAATGACAACCATAGCGTTCATCATGATCAACCTGAAGAATATCATATATTTCGTCCTCCCTTATTCTTCTATGAATATGAAGATATGCTCCTATATATAAAATATAACCACCGATCTAGGAAAACCAAGAAATACGTTGAATGATTAGTATTTCCTCTTGAGGAGACAAATGTGATGGTAATTTCCTTGCTACAAGATAGTTGGCAACATCTGCATACCATGGAATTCTGGTGGATGCCACAAATAAATGTTCATCTAGAGTTGATCTTCTACAAGAGATGAGTCATTCATGAGCATAATTCTGGATAGGAAGTCAACAATGAGATTTTCCTTCCCTGTTCTATCTTTGAAGTTGATGTCAAACTCCTACAATAAAAACAACCATCTGGTCACTCTACCATTAATAATCAATTTGTTTGATAAATAATTGATACAATAATTATATCTATATAAGCAAACATGATATACAATTATGTATGGCAGAATTTGTTAATAGCATAAACAACAACTAGAAATTTCACTGTATAATTTAATTCTGTTAGAGCCATTGTTTTGCTAATATAGTAGATAGTGTACGATTTCTTGTCTTCTTTTTCCCCATCAAATTATCCTATGGATATGTTTGATGCATTAGAGGATATGTGAAATTGAAGTTTCCAATTGGAACATCTTAAGTGGGTTTGTTGAAAGTAATTTCTTCAACTCTACAAAAGCATCATCACATTTATCAATCCATGTAAACTCCACATTTCTTATTAACAAATATAGTGGTGCTATAATTTTTGATTTTTTCTATAAACCTCTAATAATAACCAACATATCTAGGGAAACTATGTACCTCTTTCATTTTTTGTGGAGTAGGGATTTTGAGAATTACCTCGATTTTCACTTGGTTCACCTGAATACCTATGACAGAGATAAAATGTACCAAAACTATGTCCCCCATCATCAACATATGACATTTTTCATGGCCGAGATGTAGCTTAGTCAATATACATATAATAAGGAATCTCTCCATGTTGCCAAGGCTTCTTGAAATTCATTTCCATAAGGGGTGAAATCATCCTTATAAACTTCAAGTCCATCATTCACTAAATCAAAGAATATACCTAATACTTTCCTCTTAAAGGTGGTAGGTGCATTACGAAGACAAAATGGGAGAACTTGATATGAAAATGTTCCCTATGGACAAGTGAATATAGTTTTATATTAGTATTTAGGAGCAATTTGGATCTGGTTATACCCACTGAATTTGTCTAGAAGAGAAAAATATTTCTTTCCATACAAAGTATCAATGACTTGAACAATAAATGGAAGGGGAAAGCGGTCTTTTTGGGTAGCTTTATTAAATTCTTTGTAATCCATTCTTCTTAGGGACAGTAACAAGTGGTGAAAACCATTGGTTATCTGATATTGGTTATATAAAATTCACATCAAACAATTTCTAGAGTTTCTATTTAACTATATATTTAAGATGTGGATTTAATATTATTTGAGATTGGTGAATAAGTCAAGCATATTTTTCTATATAAATGTGGTACGTACATAATTCTCGAGCAATACCTTTCATATCAATGTAATCCTAAGAAAATGTTTGTCTATGTTTTTGGAGGATTTGTATAAATCATTCCCATTGACAACTAGTATGGTTGGAATTAATATTAACTATCTTTCTAGGTTCAATTTCAACGGAAATGCTATTACGAATAATTATCACAGGGATATTCTCACTAGTAGATTCTTTTATAGGGTTACATTGAGCCTCATTATCCATTACAACTTCAAGCAATTGACAGTTTTGGTGTTACACTAAATAGGGTTGATTGACGAAGTTGTTAACGGTGTCATCCTTTGTTTCTTGTTTGAAGGTAAGAATTTTCAATAGTAAGAATTGGATGTAGATTTCCTTCTTCATGTTTAGGAAAGATCCCTATTATACTGCCACAATCTATGTTGGATTTAACAGGGGGATAAATAATAATTTTTTTCGTGGTTTTTCCCCAGGTAACCATTATATTCCTAGTCTGACATATTATATAGGCATCGATAGTAGAAACCCAAGGTCTTCCTCATATGAGTGGATGCACTTCCGTCTTTTCTTTAAAGTTAAGGACTAGAAAATTGGCAGGGTGCTCCCAAGAGTCTATTGAAATAGTTATGTCTTGTTGTAGTAGCTGCAACACTCTCCAAAATTTTGGATTGCATCCCAATTTCATAGCCTTCCTTGGTTTTTCCTCTAATGGTTGCAAACATATGAGCTCACCCTATGAGCTCTTGTGAAGTCTCTTCACCTTTTTGTATGTTTGACCAACGGTCATCTTTTTGCATATTGATTACTTTTTCATTCTTGCAATCTTGTTCTAGTAATTTTGAAGGTTTGTCTTTGTGTGCTTTGGTTGTCTTTTCTATGTGAACATTCGTCATACTCACACACAAAGTTGTAAGCACTGTCGCACAAATGTCTTCATGGGTGTTTGAAGGTTTATCTCAAGTGTCACACTTGTTGCTCTGAGCTCTAAGACAATCTCACTGAGGGTCGTGATTTGTTATGTTGTCTCGGTGGTTAGTGTTTTCATGTGTTGGAATATGCTAAGTGTGTGATCACAATGTCAAGTATGCACAAGTTCACTTGCCTCCCACACTTAGCCATTTTCCTGAAAGTATGTTCGAGAAGAAAACCCTCTTCCACTAGACCTTGACTGAGCTACAATGTATAGTATCAGTCCTCAGTGACCCTGCTCTACTACCTAAAACTACGTAGTGCTTGAGGCTGTCCTCTAAGTCAGTTACACTATGCAATCCTGGAGGTGAGAAGCTTGTCTACCTCCCAGAACTGTATAGAAAGTTGCCTCCATGTCCAGATTGAAGTGCGCATTTCTTAATCACAGTCATCAAGCCTCCTTTTTGTTTTCTAGAAGCTTACACTGCACTAAGACCTGAGTTTGCACTTTTCTCGAAAGCTACATAGATATGCCTAACAGGCCCTCTGTTGTGCTGTTTTGTATTGTTCTCATAAACTCTGCAGACATGCCCAACTGACCCTCTTCTGGATTGTCCTGCATTGTTATTCAAAACTCCACACACATGCCCAGCTAGCCGTTTGCTTCCTATCATGAACTACAATAAAATATTGCACAGAACGTCCCAGCAGGTCCCCTATATCACTGTATTATCTTCCCTCCAGGAACTACGCAGAAGTTCCCCCTCACAGTCC